>JAFHBV010000652.1:0-14508 GCA_019022785.1 Pseudomonodictys pantanalensis
CACCCCCCCCCCCCCCCCCCCCCCCCGCCCCCCCCCCCCCCCCCCGCCCCCCCCCCCCCCGCCTTCGTAGTCGCATGGCTGATAACGGCCGTCTCGCCACCCTTAATAGCCTCCACGACGTTTCTTGTTCCCTCTTCTCTTGCGATCTCCCCCGTGCCAATTGCCCCGGAATCCGCGTCCACCACCATGATGTCCGTTCCGTTCGTCACGTTCGCGTTCCTCTTGTTCTTCCTTTATGCGTCGTTCCTCTCGTTCGGCTCGCTCGCGTTCGAGCTCCTCAGGGGTCTTCTCCACGCGAACCTCTGGCTTCTTGAGATCGGTGGGGAATCGAGGGTGGGCTCCGTTCTTGCAGGCTTTGCCATCTGGACAAAAGCCCGCTAGATAGAAAGGGCATATCTTATCCTTTTTGTTATGCTTCAATGCGCAGTGCGGCCCCAGCGGACAGAACCCCCGATCGTAATGTGGACACGGCGGACGCTTAGACTCGGGGTCGATGTGGAGGTATAGGCAGTCGTCTCCGTTAGAGCAGGTCAAGGTGCGGGCATAGTACGAGCATTCAGGCATGCGACGAAGATTGTACTCGTGCAAGAATTCACATGCGTCGCCCTTCTTGCAGAGCCCGCGCAGCCAATGCTTGCAGACGAGACTAGGCTGTTGTCAGCTCACCGGTTCCCACACGAGCTTCTGGGTCATCTGGACGCACTTGTTATAGGACGAGGAGACGTGGTGCTTGTCGGGGCAGCGGTTCCCCAACGGGCAGTGGCCCTGCATGTATGCTTTGCATGCTGGCCGATCAGGATCGAGACCGAAGCGATACTCGCGGCGCAGAAAGTCGCTGAAGTTGAAGTCGTAGGTTGTCGGTGCCGCCTCTGCACTCTGCTGGTCCTGCGGTGCCCTCTCCACTTCGGCCATGGTGATGTGATGGCAACGCCGTATGCGGCAGTCGAAGTAGCCAATCTCCCGCCCCTTGGTCGAAGCAGGCTGAATCCTTTGACCTGTGCAGGGGCGATCTCTAGGTGCAGGCGGGGTTGTCTCGCGAAAGTCGAGCGCCTGCATGTCTTTGGCTTGCGGAATCGAGGAGGCGTCATCGACTAGCGTGCCAAGGCCTGACTAAGGCAGGCCACGGGCTGCCTGTTCACTTGAGCATGGCTCGAGCGAGGCCGGACGATCGCTGCATCGTTCCTGCAACCAACGACATGCAGCTCCCACTGCGGAAGCAAGGCCCCGAACCTTGTTGCAGCATGTTGAAGGCTCCATCGCGGCGCATTCTTTGGCTCGGGACTCCGCATGGGCCTGCGATTAGAGTTTCGTTCCGTCACTTCGCCAGCTTGTGTAACAGGCCGAGATGACTGCCAACGCACTCCGCTGGCCGGTGTGGGGAAGCTTGCTACAGCTCCAGACACCCTTTCCCCACACCGGCTGGCCTCAGCCATGGCCCATCTCACTCCTCCGTCTCCTCTTCCTTCGTACCTTGAAGCCATCGCCTCCATACTCTTCCAGCCACAACTGCGCTGGGCAGGAGCCCTGGCGCAGGGGCTCACTACCCGCCTCCGCAGCGTTTCGAAACGACAGTGGCACGACGCCCGCTCGCATTCAAACCGCATGCATTGACAAGCAAGCAATACGCTCAGTCCATGCTGCTTGAATGGCATAGCGTATGGACATCCGCACTCTCGTCAGATATGCCAGGGTTCGCCATCTCCAGATTTGGAAGCGGCCTATTATACCCTCGCCTCACTTAACCTTGCAGCTAGCCTGGAATGTCTTTATTTGAAGATCGTGACGAGTTGTCCAACATCACTTAGCGAGCGGGCGACGCCGGGACGCAATCAATTCCTGCTCATGCGAGCCGTCTTCGGAGTGCCCACGTGGTCAGAGCTCTCTCTCTCTCACCCTCTGTGGATCAGGCACCTAGCCTCAGCACGGCGTTTCTGCACAAGGGCCCTTGCCTCTTTGGCAATAAGCACCTGGAGCGCGCTTCTGGGGCGGGTCTGTGGCGATCATCAGACGTTGAGCAAGCCATAGCATCGTAGTGCCTTCTAGGGCAACATCGGACTTATATCAAGGCCCTAGGACCTGGATGGCATCTCGCAATCCTTTCCGACCAATCGTGCATATTGATGTCGACTTCTCCCATGCTTGCTCTCGTCAACTACAGTCCAAGCAGTCCATTGCATGTGGCCAACCTGTAGTGGCACCTGGATGTCCTCCTGCCTCTTATATTCCATCAGAATACCCCTACTGCCCTGAGCCTTCGTTACCACACACCAACTTGGAGTATTTCGTCTTCTCCTCACTTGCATTTTTCGTCATTGTTCGCCGCTCGTCGGCTCTGACGTGCAGCTCTGTGCCTGCAGCTAACGCCTAGCTGACCACTCCAGAGGATCCATCATGAGCCGATCTTTCCCACCCTACCTTGATCACGACACCTGTTACCCAACCCCGCCGCTAGAGAACATGTACTGGAACGCGGTCTACTATCCGAATTGGCGCATCTATCGCGATCAACCACCCGTATCACTGAACTTTGACGTGATATCTCATGTCTTCTACGCCTTTGCCTGGTAAGCCAGCTTCCCCGCATCTTGAATCCTGCTGACATGACTGTAGGGTGAAGCCAGACGGCACGGTATACGTACGTGAAAAGGCATCCTAGCGTGTATGGCATTCTGAATCACTGACCATCTCAGCTGAGCGACGAATGGGCCGATACCCAGATCCCTGTCCCAGGGGCAGGGGACGTCCCAGAAACCAAAGGATGTCTACATTCGTTCGCGTTACTGAAAAAGCAATATTCGAAGCTCCGGGTCATACTATCTGTCGGTGGAGGTGGCAAAGGCAGTGAGCCGTTTGCCGAGGTGGCTCGACATCCCGCAAGTAGGGAGAAATTCGCACAAACGGCCGCGGGGTTGGTCCAGCAATTTGGCATTGACGGCATTGACAGTGAGTTACCGATTACTCTCACGGCTGCGTCAGGAGAGAATGTACTGATGTCAAGCAGTTGACTGGGAACATCCGTCGGACTCGAGGCAGGGCGAGGACTACGTTGCACTGCTCGCCGCTCTCCGCAAACATCTGCCAGCACCGCAATACACCTTGTCTTCGGCACTCCCAGCCGGACAGTGGGTTCTGCAACACATCAACCTCGCCCATGCTTCTCACTACCTTGACATGGTCAACGTCATGGCGTACGACTTCTCCGGTCCATGGGTGCCGAAGTGCGGCCATCAGGCCCAGCTATTCACACCGCAAATACCGCATTCTGAAGAGGCAGCAATCTCATGCCACTCTGCCGTGTCTTACATGGTGAGGCAAGGGGTACCGCCCAACAAGATCGTGCTTGGTGTTCCTGCATATGGGAGATCGTTCACTGGGTCAAGGGGAATAGGACACTCCTTCTCCGGGCATGCGGGAGAGGAAGGTACGTTCGAGTACAGGGATCTTCCCCGCCCTGGAGCACAAGAGTACGTCGACGAGCAAGTGGGAGCGGCTTACTGCATTGGGGGCGACGGAGGGTTCGTCACGTACGACACTCCGCAAACAGTCAAGATGAAGGCGCGTTATGTGCGACAGAACGGATTGGGTGGCTTGTTTTATTGGACTGGCACGGGAGACGCAAGCGCACATACGCAAAAGGACAGGAGTCTGGTGTACAATGGGTTTCTGGGCCTGTTTCCGCAGTAAAGGTATGCATGAAGGAAGTCGCTATGCTGCATTTCGAAGTGGCGTCGAGCATGGATGGCAAGGATCACTCAAACAAAAACGGCACAGGATGACCATATGATTCTTCAGGAGTTTCCTTAGCTTTCTGTTTTGGGTATTCAAACTCTGCATGATGCAGACTTCAATTTTTAGACCTTTGCAGAGAGTACCAAGATGGTGAGGGCCGGGGGCGTAGTCATGGCTAGACGCATGGCTCACCAGCGCGGCCTTTGAGCGCTTTGATTGGTCGACGCAGGAAGTGAAGACACAACGACAACCCAAGCTCGCTCGCAGCATGAACCTCACCACGCTTTGATCTTGCGCTTGAACGTTGCGACCGTCGTGCCACTGCCCCCACCGCCGCTCCGAACCCCTGGAGTACCGCCTCGAGCACACAGCACGCCAGGAACAGGAATTGACCACCAAGGGCGGCGCTCGCGGGTCAATGCAGGCCTGAGTGGACTTCATGCCTACACCTTCATTCTCGCTGGACTCCGGTATGCCCCCGACTGCGAAGCACACGCATCTGGATGCTGACACCGCCTTGCAGCTGACTACGACCCCATCGACCACCTCAACGCCATCTTCGCGCACCCTTCGGCCCTCGCGGCGGTATCGGCCACATCGGAGACGCTCCGCAGCTACCAAGATGACCTGGACGTCGACATCGCCGAGTTCGTGGCCTCGCAGACGGCGTCCGACGCCGACAGCGTGCAGCGCATACAGGCCGCGAAGGCGGAGCTGGCCGACCTCTTCCGCAAGATCGAGAGCGTGCGGGAGCGGGCCATGCAGACGGAGCAGACCATCACCGAGATGACGGCCGACATCAAGCGGCTGGACAACACCAAGCGCAACCTGACCCTGTCCATGACGGCATTGAAGAGGCTGCAGATGTTGACCACGGCCTACGAGCAGCTGCGCAGCCTGAGCAAGACGCGCCAGTACCGCGAGTGCGCCCAGCTGCTGCAGGCCGTCATACAGCTCGTGGCCCACTTCAAGAGCTATCGGTCCATAGACCAGATTGCCACCCTCAGCCGCAATGTGGCCGACCTGCAGCGCGAGCTCCTGGAGCAGATATGCGAGGACTTCGAGGTCATCTTCGCCAAGGGCGAGGTCGCGCCTCGCAAGGCCATGCTGACCGAGGCATGTCTGGTCATGGATGCCCTCGGCGACCATGCCCGGATCAGGCTCGTCAACTGGTACTGCAATACCCAGCTTCGAGAATACCGGCAGGTGTTTCGTGGAAATGATGAGGTCGGTACCCCGCATTTCGCGTGCTCTATATGATCGTGTCGCTAACATTGCACAGGCCGGTTCATTGGACAACATATCCAGGAGATACTCCTGGTTCAATCGCATGATGAAGACATACGACGTCGAGCACGCCACAATCTTCCCGGCTTATTGGAAGGTGAATGAGATGCTGGCAAACTCCTTCTGCGAGGGCACCCGGGATGACTTCAAGGCCATCCTGCAGCGATCCATGCGCAGAGGGGATGGGCAAACCCTGGACGTGGATCTGCTGCTCTCGTGTCTGCAGGAGACACTCAACTTTGAACACAGCCTGGAGCGGCGCTTCTCCAATGAGGTGCGTTAGAGCCATGGAAGGATTGGGCGCATGCTTACGGGAGACAGTCACGTTCGTCGATTGATACGATGGCCTCCAAGGACGATAAGCCCCACGGCTTCAGCCAGGCCATCTCGGAGGCTTTTGAGCCCTACATGAGCCTTTGGGTGGAATCGCAAGACAAGTGCGTTGCAATGAAAAGTGATGAATTGATCGTCTGCTAACGATGTAGGCAACTTGCGACTCTGATACCCAAATATCGTCAGCAACCCCTCCACAATGCAGAGGAGGAATTTTCTTCCCAAGCGGTCATCCCCTCTTCCACCGAGCTCTTCCACTTCTACCGTCTCACCCTGGCCCAGTGTGCTAAGCTATCGACCGGGACCAGGCTGCTAGAACTCTCCGCCACCTTTGCGAAATACCTAGACCAATATGGCCAGCAAGTTTTGTATTACTTTCTCAGCGAGAAGCCCGGCGCTCAAGGCCCCTCAGTCGAGGACGCCGTGCTCATCCTGAACACAGCCGACTACTGTTACCTAACATGCAACCAATTGGAAGAGAAGATCAAAGGCCGCATCGACGAAGACCTCCGGTCAAAAGTGGACCTCCAAAGCCAAGCCGATGCCTTCATGGGCATTGCCAGCGCCACGGTGCGCGTGCTCGTCCGCAAAGTAGAACTAGCATGCGAGCCAACGTGGAGGGAGATGCGCAACACGCCGTGGAGTAAGCTGGAAAGCGTGGGCGACCAGAGCACCTACGTCGCCGAGCTCCTGCACCACGTCAAAGACAAATCAGCCGAAATCCTAAAGTGTCTGCACAAGCAACAATACGCGCGCGCCTTCTGCGATAACCTAGTCGACCTAATGGCCAACACCTACATCGCCAACATCGTGCAGAGTAAGCCCATCTCCGAGGTGGGCGCCGAGCAGATGCTGCTCGACTCGTACGTGCTGAAGAAGGGCTTCATCGAAATCCCCACGCTGACGGAGGAGCCGGGGACGGCGCCGCCTGCAAGGTATGTTTACCGTTTGAGGCCACCCGGTGTTTTGAGCCGACGACTAATCACATGGGCAGCTTCGTCAAACGTGCCAACCAGTCCATGTCGAAAATCGACCCGCTCCTCAAGACACTGCAGGTGCGCCCCTCGCCGCCCGAAGCCCTCGTGCAAGCCTACCTCATCCACATCGCCGACAAGTCGGACACCAATTTCCGCAAGATACTAGACCTGAAGGGGATACGTAAAGCGGACCAAGCATCCCTCATGGACCTCTTCGCTGCCTTCAAGGCGTCTCCCAACCACGCGAATCTCATTGATAATAGTCCCCTCCTCACCCCTCTGCAAGTCCAATCCGGCCACATGGGTACTGGCATAGGCAGCCTGGGGAACGCAGGGAGCGTGATGAGTACACCAAGCCTTGGAGGCGGGAGGTTCGATCCCGCGGGGCTGGGCAATATGCTGGTCAATGCGGCGAGAGATGGAGTGGATCGGTTTGGCAGTCCGGCGCCGGAGGGCAAGGGGGCGGAGGGGGAGAAGGGGAATTTGAATGAGAATTTGAAGAATATTGGAAAGTTCTTNAAGCGGGANGTTGGGGGGTTTAGGGGTTTTGGGAGGAGTGAGGAGGNGAAGTAGGGTTGTAAACTTGGGGGTGTGAAGGGTGGGGTGGTGCATTGCGGGAGTGCATTTGCTCTCGAGAATGCCAGTATTAATGTGCTACTGTTTGTGCATGAAGAACTGTATGTAGATGGTGCACCATCTTGCTTGTCGCGCTGACGTGGGTCCATCTTCACGCAGCCCAACGTGGTAAAAAGCCCAATGCATTTGTCGTCCAACCGTACTCCTCCATCCTGCTCTTCTGAACATGTCGCAGTGACAGGGTATGAACTACGTTTCTGCCGAGTAGGTCCGGACCTGGTGAGCTCGTTAAAGGGCAGGCATCGGACCCAGGTCACGTTAAGCGTAAAGTTTCTCTGTTATCCATCTACCTCGCCAACGGGTCTGGTTATACGATACGGTGAAAAAGCACGCACAATGGCTCTTAGTAACGTCTCTCGGCATCAAAGGCAGATACTGAGCGATGAGGACCACGCACGTTGATTGCAATCGTCTCAGTGCCAGCATACTTTTATATACTCAGTCTTCCACCTTATCACTAGGCTGGCAGTCCCACAATGGTCAGTACTTATATGCTAGCCCACAGGGTCTTCGCCTCGCTAGATTAGTAGAGATATGTGTCTTAAGATTGTCGGTCTTGCCATATTTTCGTGCGTAGCTGGTTTGCACGAAAAGGTTCGCAGGACGAATGGCAATAACCTGACGAATAAGCCTGGGAACGATGCGCCCAAGACGAGGGCGGAGCAGGATGAAGAAGCGAAGAGGAGGCAGAAGGAAACGGACAGGAAGGAAAACGTGGATGAGAAGAGGAAGGCAAGGAAGAAGGGTAGGGAGAAGAAGTAGGAGAAGGGGTAGGAGAAAGATGACAGAAAGCGGGAGGTAGAGGGGAGTTTAAACAAGTAGTAAGTGTTGGAGATGAAGAGAGGCGTGGAATGGGGTAGAAGAACTGTTATGTCGTGTTGTTTGCTTGTAGTGTAGAACAGTATAGAACAGTCTTTCATCAGTAAATCCACATGATCACTTCCAGCGTCTAATGCGTATCAATGTATGAAGTGGTGTCGTTGAAGGTCGTTTTGGTCTTTCTGGATGCATCGAGTAACGATTTTGCGCTATCTTGTCGTCTTGAAATGTCGCAATCCGTCTATTACACCTCATCGCATACCGTATGCGAAGGCTCATTGCTGGGTGTATGTGAACTGTAGACGATTATTGTAGCCTACTGTTGTCTGATAAGGAGGTTCCATCATGCTCTGTGCTGGAAGAATCAGCGCTGGTAGCAATCAGAGCGTTGGGTGTGCGTGAGTGCGCTGGAAGATGCGCTTGTATTGTGTGTGTGTAGTGAATGAAAATGAGAGTATAAAGGACCTTTCCTGCCCTTCGGCACAATGCATTACAAGCGTCTCAATCTGAGTGAGAGCAGCAATATCTTCAGAAAGCGATTGACAGTCGCGCAGACACAGTGAAAGGCATCATGGCCGCTGACGGCAAGAACAATGACAAGGGCGGTAGTATGCCGCAACGGGTAGTTAGAAAGGCGAAAGATTGCCTGGGCCCTTCACCAACGAATGAAGTGTCGGATACGACGCAACAAGAATCAGTTCAGTCGCAGACTCCTGAGAATACGCATCAGAATGAGCCGCCTCCGCCATCCGGGGGTCCGGGTACAATTGCGGAAACAGAGGCGGAAGCCGCAGAGAAGGTGGTGAAGAAGAGGCAAGCGAGGCTCAGTTAGTGTCAGGAGAGGTTAGTGGGGACTGCCTCAAAATGTGTGGTGATAAGGGGTCGCGTAGAAGAATGAAGTATTGATATAGTGAGCGGTGCCAATGGCTTGGCCTAGTGATAGGTATCTTCTAATGGTAGCTTCCATGAGCCCTTGGCCACGCCCTTTCGGCTGAACTGACTATCTGCTTGTATATTGCTTGCTCAGTCCTATTGCTCATCCCATCAATGCCTCTCTGACGGTGAAGTACTCATTGTGTACTGCGGGTTTTCACGTCCGACGGAATAGCCAGGTTGTGATTCGTGATGAAAGGTGTTCCCGATTGTACTCGCAGAGCATTGCAAGCCACCTAACCCGAGTAGCATGTTCTATCGAACGTGGAGACGCGTTGCGTATCCTAGACCATTGAGCAGTGTACTTGGACATTTTGGAGAGACGTCGGAGCCCGCGAAGCATTGCCAGAAAAGCATGGTTTTGGCCGCATGGATGTCGCCCAAGAACGGAGGGATGGAGAATGGATCAAAGAGGTCGAGGAGTGGTGGTACCGCCCTAGGGTACTTTCACGTGCAACTGCCGTTTGGCCAAGACGGGCTTAAAATTAGAGCTGCAGCTCCCCTGCCGCCCGAACCGACGGCTCGCCCTCACTGGGGCCCTGACGTGGGCCATCCGGAAACCGTCAATCTAGCACGCATTTCCACCGATCACCCGTCACCACAAGCCGCATCCTTCTTTTTTTTTCCACCTGCACGCAATCACCTTCCCCGCTCAAACGACGCAATATCGCACCCACATGGCCCAGACCCTGATATAAAGTAGCATCCCGCCCCGACCATCCATGTCTCTCCCTCCGCCAGCCACGCATCCAAACATGCCGCCGAGCAAAGGTACGCGACCCCGATGGCGCCCGTGGCAGTCATGCCAATGGGAGGAAAGAGCGCCGGGCTGACAACGTACGCATAAACAGAAACGGCACAGCATGAGTGCGTCTCCGAAGAGGCGCTGCAGCATCTCAAATCGTACAAATACTCGAGCGTCGACAAGTCCTTCATCTCCCGGTACATCCTCAAGCACTACGTACGATGCCCGACCCACGATCCACCCAACGCACGACTGACACCGGATATAGTGGAACGGATTCGTCGAGCTACTGCCGCTATGGCTGGCCCCGAATTTGGTCACCTTGATCGGCTTCTTTTTCATCCTAGGCAATGT
This sequence comes from Pseudomonodictys pantanalensis, assembly GCA_019022785.1. Lineage (NCBI taxonomy): Eukaryota > Fungi > Ascomycota > Dothideomycetes > Pleosporales > Parabambusicolaceae > Pseudomonodictys > Pseudomonodictys pantanalensis. The sequence continues at coordinate 9,814 of JAFHBV010000652.1, forward strand.
CGCGTTGCTCGAGGTCTACGTGCCGGATCTCGTCGGACCAGTGAGTCGCGCCACCGCAACCACCACAATCATGCGCAGGACGGGACTGATGGATATAAAACACACAGGCACCATCATGGGTCTACTATAGCTTCGCTTTCGGCATGTGGATGTAAGCCCCGCCGGGTCCTCAACCGCACGCATCCGAGCTAACGACCGAGTCAGGTACTCCACCATGGACAACGTAGACGGCAAGCAAGCGCGCCGAACAGGGACATCGAGCCCACTAGGAGAGCTGTTCGAGTACGTCCGCAAAGCCCAATGCGCCTATACCAAAAGCTGATCCGGATAGCCACGGGATTGATTCTCTGAACTGCACACTAGCCAGTCTCTTGGAGACGGCCGCTGTGGGATATGGCTCTACCAAGATAGGTGCATTCACTGCCCTCGTGCCGGTGCTGCCCATGTTCTTCTCCACCTGGGAGACATACCATACCCATACCCTCTATTTGGGCTACTTCAACGGTCCAACAGGTAAGACGCTTGCTGTGAGCCCATCATGACTGTCTAACAACATCGTGTAGAGGGCCTTATCCTTGCGTGCACCTTCATTTGCATGTCCGGCTATTTCGGCCCAGAGATCTGGTCCACACCGCTCGCCAAGTACCTCCCGTCATACAAAGCTTACCTGGACGACATGTCCTTCCGCGACTGCTGGATTCCCATGATCCTCATCACCTTCTTCGTGGCTCATCTCCCAGCGTGCATTGTAAATGTCGCACGCGCACGCCGTGCTCAGAACCTGCCAGTTCTCCCCCTCATCTGGGAATGGACACCTCTGGTCATCTTTGTCGCAGCCAGCATGGCTTGGCTCGGCTCACCCTACTCTTTTATCCTACAGGACAACCATCTGGTTCTGTACTGCCTGACCATGTCGTTGGTGTTTGGCCGAATGACGACTAAGATCATATTGGCGCATCTTACCCGTCAACCATTCCCATACTGGACGGTCATGCTGGCACCTATGATTGGCGGTGCGTTGCTGGTCAATCACCCCTACTTCACTATCACAGGTACGACATTCGGACCGGTCTCTGCGAAATTCGAGCTCTTGTACCTTTGGGGTTACTTCATATTTGCGGCCATCGTCTACAGCAAGTGGGCCCATCTAGTCATCACGAGCATCTGCGACTTCCTTGGCATCAACTGCTTGACCATCCCCACGAGAAAAGCGAACGAGAAGACGATTCGAACGAATGGCAACGCGAACGGTCACCATCTCCCGGAGAAGGGCCGAAGGGACTAAATGCATCAAACGGCGTCAGCGACAATCCGATACCCGGACCATGGACGGGCCTGCGCGTATTGGCAGGACCAAACTCACCACCTTGCATTTCTTGGACATATTTTTTGCATTTTAGAAGCCGGTTGCATAGACTCCCTACATCCCATTTGGATTTTCTAGACGGGCTCAAGATTATTACATAATGTCTAGTAATGGATAATGGATTCTCAAGAGGGCGGCGCGGGTTTCAACATGCGCAATCGCCGCCTTCTCCTCATCGAACCCAGTCTTCTCTTATATGTTGCCTTGCGAGTCAACCTTGCTTACACTTTAGGAAACAGAAGTTGTTTTGTTGGGTGTTTCGGTGTGGCAGCTATAACAAAATAGGCCGAAGGCTGCAGAAATGGCAGTGCAACAAGTGCAATTCACACCGAACCATAGCCCCCACCGCCTGATTCCAGCGAATCGTTCGTAAAGGCGACCCTGCATGTCGGCGCCTGAACCCTTTCGAGCGCCACACCTAGGCTTCGATATTTGACGGCGTTTTCCGGGCTGCCCAGCTGAACCTCAGGCGACGAGGCTAGACCCCCTCTGGGACACGAACTCGCTAAAGGTTACTGGAATGGTATAGGTGATAGCGAGGGGTCAACCACCCTGTAGGACAGAGTCCTCAGCCTGGTCACCTCTGGCTTGCTTGCGGTGTTGCAGGGCACCAGGCTGAGGGAGCAAAAGTAGCAGATGGTGGGGGCGGAGCGGGCGTGAGAGGCCGACCATGCATGCAGCCGCATGCGAGCTATAAGACGGCCTGATCGTCCTGGTCTGGCCGTGTCGCATTTGGCGTTTGCTGGCGTCGCGAAACCGAATCGAGTCGAGGCAAAAGCAAAGAAAAGTGACTTGCGACGATGGGGTTGAGAGTCCTCAAGTGCGAGGACTTCAAGACGGATTGTACGACGAGGAATCAGACTGTCAATGCGAATCCGGATATCGCTGGTATTGGGGTAAGCACCCGCTGGACTACAACCTTGCCAGAGCGTAAACAGTGGTGCTAACTCGCATGTATAGGTAGTCGTCGGCTTCCTTACGACTACATGCCTCGCCTTCCTAATCGCCTTCGCCGTCCTCTTCCTACACCACTACGAAAGCATCATAACCTTTTTCCGCCGCATCTTCTTCGGCAAAGGGGGCCGTTATCGTGAAGCCCCTAAGGAAGACTTATGGCGCACCACCAAACTCTGGCACACCGTGCTGAGCAAGAACCTCCTCGCACTCAGCGACACACAGCTCCTCACGGGCCTCGCTGTCCAGTTCACCGCCATGCTGAAGCACTGCAGCCTCTCCATATACCACTTTCAGATCGTCACTGAATTGGCGTTCCTCACCACAGTCACGCACCTCCTCACCGTGGTCAGCCTAAGAGATTATTTCGTCGACAATAAGTGGATCAACCTCCCGCGCATCCTCTTTATGCTGGCGAACCTCGGACTGCTTGGTTACACATCCTTCGTATCCTACTCGTACGACCTCGCCGGCCTCGACCTTTCCTCCTCGCTTGCCTGCTTCTACCAAGGTGAACGTCCCCGCTTCCGCGCCGCATTCGGAGGTAAATGGGCCGTCCTACTCGTTGGGGCCATAGGCGGCCACGTCGCCGTTATACTGGCAATGTACCTCCTCAAGGATGACACGCGTGAGAACCCCGAGGTGCGGGAGCGGATCGGAGCTATTCCCAAGCCGTGGACAAAATGGATGAAGTCGAAGTGGATCGGTGCGCTGCTCAGGACATGGGTCATTGCACCTATTTATGCGGTTTATGGAGTGTACATGGCGGGAACGGGGCTGCAGAAGACGCAGGCGCTGGGTGATCCGAGTGTGGTCATGAGCGGGAGCGAGAAGGAGTGGGGCTTTGGACAGTTTTTACCGGTCCTGTTGTTGGTGTTGCCCCTATTCGCAGGGTGGGAGAGCTTCTGGGGTGAGTTCGGTTTTCTTTCGGTTTTCTCTCCTCCCCCTTTCTAGATACGTAGGGTTGGGGTTTGCATGGGCCTGTTGCTGACAGGGAGCAGAGGAGGTCGATCCAGCCCGCGAGAATCGCTTCAGTCGCTCGCGCGGTCCTTCGCAAGCTGGCAACCGCAGCGCGCTGAATATGGGTGACACGCCGGCAACGAAGTACACGGCTGTGGCGACTTCCGAGCGAAGTCGTGACACCTCGACTGAAGAACACCGGCTGGAAAATCTGAGTCCGATGCAGACGGCTCGCTATCGGTCGGAGTCTAGACCCAGCCCTAGTACTCCTGGTGCCGATAGCCCGGGTTACTTTGCTTTGCATTCGTCATCGCCGAATTCGGCACAGAGTCCATATCTAAGCCCCGAAACTCCGAGAGATCTAGGTATACAGGGCATACAAGGAGGCGGCGGAAATGGGAGAAGTAGAAGTGGGAGCGGGAGTCCGTCCCGATTTCAAGAGCATACTCGATAAGTGAGTTCATTATTTTGGTAATAAAAAGTCTATATTCATCCATCGTCCACATCCCACGCATCTCCCACCCGTCGAGCCACTTGCTCGATGCTGCTACTGTCCTCTCAAATCCCTCTCAGCAGCATGCATCAACACTACAAACGCCTGTCCCTCTGGACTCCCTTCTGTATACTGCGTCCGGTCATGCCAGTTCAACGGGTTGATCGCCGGCCTCACTATCCCGGTCCCTTGATCAACGAGTCCATCCACTACATCCATCTTCCTCCTCGCCCAGTCCGTATACGCTGCCCCAAAAGTCCCGGGCTCCAACACCGCCATGCGGAACGCCGTCGCTGCCAGCGCACTCGTGCCAGAAATCTCGCCCCACCAACTCCCATCGTCAAGGTAATTCCGCAACAACCCGGACCCATCAACATCAAGCGCAATGCTAGCATCCACAATACCCTTAATGAACCCCGTCAACTGCTCCTGCTCCCCTTTCGTCTCCCCATCAAACCCCGACTTCCTCATCGTAGCCAATACCCTCGCCATACCCATGGCCGCCCACGCATTCCCCGTACTCCACCTCCCCTCATCCTGATTCTTCGGCCCAATAATATGTTCCCATGCCCCGCCCCCATTCCCCAGCACCTCGGCATACAACCCACACTGCCTCGCCGCCTCCTTCGCAAACCACACATTATTGGTCGCAACGCCATAGTACGCCAAAAACGGCGGAACCATGTGCACGAAATCCGCCCACAGCTCCGCGTAATCCTCGCGGTGCGAAATCGCGCCGTTGGGCCAGCGCGGCACGCCGTTCATCAAATGCTCCATCTGCCGCCACGCGGCGTCCGCGTACGTCTGGTCGTGCACGCCGAGCAGGAGCGCTGGGATGCCGAGGGAGGCTGGGTCGCCGGCGGCGCCAGAGGCTTCGATGAGGGTGGGCCCGGTAGTGGAGATTTTGGGCTCGATGTAGGAG
>JAFHBV010000653.1:0-14505 GCA_019022785.1 Pseudomonodictys pantanalensis
CCCGCCCTCCCACCACGCCCTATCCTTCTCCCTCCGATGCGGCATATCCTCCCTATACACGCTCTCCCTCTCCTCCACAAAACTCCTCGCCCGACTCCGACTCCTCTTCCCCTCGGCCACAGCCCCACTCGCCCGCGCACTCCTCCTTCCATCCGCGCGATCATCCGCATCCACAAAGCTCCTCCTCCCACTCGCCCTGCCCATATCCGCACTCATGGGCCTCCCGCTCTTCCTCCTTCTCGACGCCCCGCTCCCACTCGCCGGCGGTCTGCGGACATAATCGTACGTCTTGGGGTCGCGGCGGCAGAGTTCGCGCTCGAGGGGGAGCAGGGGGGCTTCGCGCAGGCGGGGGACGCCGTCGATGTCTTTGGCCTTGAGTTTCCAGAAGATCTCGGGGGCGCCGGAGCGCGCCGTGTCGGCGCCGTAGTCGACGACAAGCCGGTAGTTGTTGAGCAGGGCGGCACACTCGTAGAGGCCGCGGTCCGACGTGCCGGGGCCTTCGAGCTTGTAGCGCGTGCGCACCGAGGGGTGGATGTACTCGTTTGTTTGGCGGAGGGGGCGCGCCGTCGGGCGGCAGTTGTTGGGGTCGACCGCGTGGTAGAGGCCGGGGGTGCGGGTCTGCTCGTTTGTCAGGGTTTGCTGCACGAGGGAGGGAGGATGGGGTCGTGTGAGGGTAAGGGGAGAATGGACTTACTGTGCCGCCGCCCAGCGCATAGATACCTGTCATACTATTGTACAGCTCGCCAAAACTCCACGGCCTGACCTCCTGCCCCTCCTTCCGGTAATACTTCTCATTCTCGTCCTCAGCCTCAAACAGCGTATCCTCGCGCATATCCAGAAACGGACTCAATTCAGACATCATCCACGCGAGGGTAATATTCGCCAACTCCTGGTCATCATACCCACCCCCCACATTACTATGCACGCCGGGGAACCACACCTGGTGCAGGTTCGTCCGATTCCCCTCGGGCTTCTCCCACACGGCCGGCGCAAAGGCGCTGCGCCGTTCATCGAGGGCGAGCGCTTGAAACGCGTTTTCGACGTGGTTCCCCAGCTTTGTGTCGTAGAAGCTCATCTCCTTGCTCTCGGGACTCTGTAGCCCAACTCGGGTGAGCCAGCCTATGCGGGGTGTGCCTAGTGAGCCTACCGTGTCCCATACCCCGATGGCTTTGATCCGGATTCCTGTCCGCGTCATGCCCCTTCGCTCCAGCTCTTCTACGTACCGTGGATCGCTGGCGCTCGGTTTGTTGCGAAATGGGACATTGGGGTTCTTGGGGCGGTAGTCTGGATCCCGGCGATGCTGCACGTCGGTGAATACCTCTGGTAGCGCATGGAGGCCTTTCTTGGTGAGGAGGCCGACTTCTCCGATCAGACCGCCCACGCTACGGACGGTATATGCGCCGCGCGAGAAACCGAGGAGGAATATCTCGTCGCCGTGGTGGTAGTTGTTTGCGAGGAAGGAGTACGTTTGCCGCACGCTTTCTGCTAGGCCTTCGCCTGTCGAGCCGCCGACTACGCGACTGATGGCTCCGCCTTGCGTGCCTACGCCGTAGTGGTAGTTCACTATCTGCGGAATGCCGTCTTGACTCACGGCCTTGATCGCTCTGGAAATCCGCGTGACATTGCTAGGAATAGCGAGTTTCCCGTTCAACATCCCGTTGTCAGAGTTCAACCACGTCCCATCGCATGCGACGATAAGTCGTTTGAACATGCCTCTTCCACCGCTGAGACCCGGCGGCGCCATAGCCAGGCCGCCGTTGCCGTGGCCGTGGTCGGGAAAAGCGCCGGGTAGGGGGCCATGACTCGGAGTGGGCCCGCGACTGACAGCTCGCGGAGGGACGTCGATTATAATGGGGGGTTTGGGAGTTGAGCGTGGGAGGTCTATGACGATGGGTTGGGAGGCGCGGGGGTTGCTCGACTCGATGATTACAGGTTGCGAGCCGCGAGCGTTGCTGGGCGCGCGGCTGCGGCTTCGCGCTGAGGGGGCCACGGACATGTTTGCTATGCCGTCCTCTTTCCACGTGGCGCCTTAGATGGAGATAGGGAAGATGGCCTGTCGGAGACGGCGGCGCGGATGCTCCGGCGTGGCGTGGCGAGTCGAGGAAAGCTGCGAAGTAAGGTACTTGGCTGAGCGTGTGCCGCAACACCTAGATATCCTGGAGAGTCCTTATACGCAAAAGGGAGTTGATGGAAGTGGTGCAATATTCCAGACAACTTAATCCACAGCCGCGCACGTGAGATCCCTCTACAGTGTCTCCTTCGCGCGCTTTACTATCTCTTTCACTTCTGCCACAATATCCTCTTAATCGCCTCCTTCTCACAAACCCCTTTGACTATCTCTCCAGCCCTTGCTCTTTCCCAGCGCGTCTCCAGCAGTGTTGAATTTGCGCTAGCCTTCCGACCACACCACCAAAATCTCGAGGTCGTTGTCGCATGCGCTCGAGCGCGCAGTCGCACAGCACGCGAATCAAAAGCGCCCAAAAACACCAATCACCGCAACAAAGTTTGCAAGAACGCAGGATGACGAGGAGTTTGCAGGAGGTTGGGCGTCTTTTGCGAGAAGGCGACAGCTGCCCGACCACCGTAATGCGACTCGGGACCTCAGCCCTACGAGGGCGTGGCTGGTAAGCGAGCGGGTGGCTGGAGGTTCAGAGGAGATGAGGTCTTGGTCTCCGAGCTTCACCGGCGCGACCATGTATACAATGACTAGGTTAACCACACATATAGTATCGTTGGGAGAGAGGCGCGTATAGTATGCGATTTTGGACCTGGGATGTCGCAAAGGTCCTCAGGAGTTCCCACCGCCAAGCCGTGAAGACTCTTATGTCTGGGATCAGCCTGCTCGAAGGCCATGCAAGCAGCACGTTGGGCATCTAGCGATCATTGCAATCTGGTGAACAACTCAGCGGTATCCTCTTCGTGTCGGGGAAGAGATGTCTAGCGGTGGGGCAGGCGCGCCATGCGGGAACAACTCTAGTCCCGCTTCACCGCTCTCAGGTTACCGAATGATACACGAATGAGCACAATTTCACCAAGTTCAATGCAAGTCAAGCATAAGAGATATTAACTGTTTTTCAATTTAAACACTTTTCGAGAAATCTGCCCATCCATCAGACAGACGGCGACCGTCCATCGACCCGGAAGCCCTCATTAGCCGAGTAACAGCCAGTGCCTCAGCGACCATTCTCCTCGCAATAATCGTACAGCAGAAACCACCCAGTCACCAGGACACCGATGCGCTGAAACTCCAACCGAGAATGGACCAACCCCCGTCTTTGAACCCAAGATGCAGCGCGAGCGGCAACACCGAGTCCGTCTACAAGATGCGCCCGTGGCGCGAAGAGGAGAGGATATACTTAACACATGATAGAAAGCAGAAGATAATGACACCGCCAAAGGAGATTCGTCAACAATATCGTGTCTGCTGCACATGTCCCAATTTCACGCTATCCACGACAGCGACATTTTAGTATCCGCCAAACAAGTCGTCCAGCTCGTCGAGCTCAATGTGCTCGGGGCTCTGCATCTCCCATTCGTTGTCTTCGAGGTCGTCGAGTTTTATCTCGCTAGGCTTGAAGAGCGGCGGGGGCATTTCGATGTTCAGCGTTGGCTTCAGGAGCGGGCTGCTCGGGGTAAAGTCGCGCTGGAAGCTCGAGATGTGGTCCATGGGACCGAATAGCGCCGCGGCGGCTTCCGAGTTCTTGCGCGCGGCGCTCTCCTCGGTCTCTTCCTCTTCAGCAATGCCAGTCATGGTTACGTCAGTGCTGGCATTCGCGTCGGCGGCCGAGTCAGAGCGCTCTCGTTCCGCTTCCTGACTTCTTCTCCGCTGCTGCAGGATGGACGCTGTCTGGGAGAACTCACGCTCCTCCCGTTCTAGCGCAGGAGACTGAGCGCGACGGTTGTGTGAAATGCTATGGTTCGCAGCGTTGTGGGGTTGGCTCGAGAACCGATCAGTACCGTGGTCGTAGTCGGAGAGGTCCAGCTCCGGGGAGGGGGACCGCATGTCCCGGGACCGCCCCTCTACATCCTCGGACTCTGAAGCTGCCGAAGAGAGTGACGGTGAGATGATCCGTGACGCGGATGGCGCGCTGCCAGCATCGTCCGGGATGGGCTGATGCGGGCAGGAGGTGAGAAAATAGTAGACTCGCTTTGGGTGTGTGCCGACGAGTTTCTTATCGAGCGGACAGGGCGACAGGGCGGTCCAGTTGCGCTTGAGGTAGGTTGCGAGGCGTGACGAAATGATTGCAGCGGGATTCGCGGAGCTATGTCGCATCAGCATGAGTTAAGCAGAGCAAGGAGCGGGGAAGGCGCGACAGCTTGGTACGTACCTTTCGACAATGGGGATGGTGGGCGAGAGAACCAAGGCCAGTTCTTTGAGGAGGTGGGGGCGGTTGCCCGTCTTCTGCAGCTGCTCGATGACACCGACGACGATTATATCATCGATGCCTTGTGTGTCGACCTTTGTCTGCCCGGCGCCGCCTGGTGACGGTGGCGGGGTGTCCGCCACACGGCCTGAACTCTTCGGGCGCTGGTCGCTGAAGCGCTGCGTTGCATGTCGCGGTGGTGATGCGGGCGTCGAAGCGTTGGAGTGCGATCGTTTCTGCCTCTTCGCCGTGGGCTGTCCGTCTGTGGTCGTAGGCGGTGAGCGGGCGGATCGCGGGCCCCCGGGCACCTGGATGCCTAGCGACGGCAGCGAGAGGCTCTTCTTGCGTGTCTGGATCGCCATGAGGGCGGTGGGGTCGCAGCGACGGCGTCGACGAGGTCGCAGAGGGTGTGCAAGAGTGCTGAGAGTGATGCCCTGGCCGGCGGACAATTATTGCGCGGCTGGCGGATTTGGGCAACAAAGTTGTTGTTGCTGTGAGTGAGAATGCCAGGGTCGACGTTTGGATTGGCCCCGGAATGCAGCTGCAGCAGCCTTTACCTGAACCGTTACCGCCGCTCTATGCAAGGTAGCGTGCAACACTTCTGCCTGCGGCCTGCAACAAATGACTTGTGGTGCGCCCGGCGCAATTTGCGTCTTGGAGGGTCGCTGCCCGCCTCGCTGTTGCTCTTGCTGAGATGGAAGGCTGCTGGACTCGCCGCTCGCGCCTCCTGATGGGTACGTCAACTGCGTCGCGGCGCCAGCTCTGTCCCGGGCTGCGGATTGGCTGGATCGGCTCCAAACACAGGCGCTCAAGGGATGAGGCACAGCTGTTGCTGCACCGACGGATGGATGGCAACGGTAAAGAGGGGTGGGAGAGGGGAGGTAGCAGAGATGAGCTGGTGGAGCAGTGGTGAGAAAGAACGACTAAGGGCTCGGGCCAGGCGGCCGTGCGTAGGGTGAATGTATTTCAGGGATCAGTTTTCGGACAGGCCCAAGATATGACAGCATGCTACTTTTAGGACGATGGCATCCTCCATCTGCTCTTGACAGAGCCCAGGGGCCAGCGTCGGCTGCGTGGCCTATAAGCAGCGGCAGTGGCTGCACACGAGGATCTCAAAAGCAAGCCCTCAAAAAGCATCACCACTTGCACAGGAGTCTTGCCTCCAACGTCGCCCCTTCCGTGCTCTGGACCCTTGGACTTGGGATCATGGTGCTGAGCTTTGGCCATGGGAGCAGCACGGTTGCCGCGACTACCGTGCATGAGTATTGTACTGTATACAACAGTCTATGTGTATAACAGTGCAGACAGTGCAGACGGCCTCCAACTTCACCACGCCGTGTGTTCGGTCGCCGTATGCTGAAGGAGCTGTTTGTTGTTGCAGATATAGACAGCGCCCTGACGCTGCGGCTTCTGATCGCACAGCTATCGAGCCTCCAGCCTCGCCGCGTGAAAGGCCCCATTGCATCACCGTCAATCTTCGCGACGATGATCTCTCCTTCCTCCTTGCTGACCGCTCCCTCCCGCACCAGCCTGGCCAGGCGAGAAAGGTCATGATCTGATGGAGTTGCATATCATCGTGCTCCAGCATGCAGGCACCCCCTGTCTCACACATGCACCCTAGCGATTTAGCCTCAACGCCGTGCCGGAATTTTCGTCGGCGGTGAGCTACTGGTAACATTTTTTTTTACGAATTTTCTCCCGTCGCAAACCTTGAAGAGTAGGCCACGGCATCTCGCGGAGCGCATGGGAAAACCTGCTATCGCGCCCAATCCAGGGCCCTCGGCCGCTCCAAGGGCAGGGCGAACTGGTGCTTGCCCCTCCATGCGTCCGAAGCGCCGCGGCCATCTCACCACCGCCCACTGCGAAACGCCCATGCCCTCACGCCTCGTTCTGGAAAAGCAGCTGGGATGCCTGTTTCACAAGCCGGCGCCCGCCACGGTTGCTTTGTATGGACAGCGCACGCGACCGCAACTGATTGGCAGGGGCAAGTGCCCACCCTTTCCCCAATCGGATCGCTCGCGTTGCACGAGGCGTCTGCCTGCATCGTCACTTTTTGTGGGGGGGATCCAGAAGTCGACAGCTCGCCGCGCAGTGCACTTCGGATGCGCGCCGCCGTGCCCCAGGCGATGCTGTGCCTACCGCCTCCATCTGTGTCGTCTTCAGTTGGGTGTGTTTGTGATTCTAAAGCGTTTTTGTTTGCTTCTGCTGAGCCGATGCTGGAGTATGCATGTCAGCCAGTCCATACATCTCTGCATACATGAAGGCCTCGGCGTCAAGATTACAAGATGTGAGCTCAGGGTGAAGTGAAGGCAGCTAGAGTCGTGCGTTGGCGGGCTGCAGATCAGGATCCCAATCCAGCCATGGTTCGCGAGCCGCCTCCTCGGCTTGCTTGCCTGCGTTGCTGGACGAGATATCCTGCTTCATGATGTTGCTCTTCGCTAATATCAAGATATACCCCGCGTTCACAGCTGGCGATACTCCAATGAACTGATGGGGGCGGCTATCCGACAACTCGAAGCTGCCGACGAAGTCCCGTTGCCTCCCTGTTGTTGAGGTCCAGGAGAACTGTCCTTGATTGCATGCAGCCAATCCTCACCGCCACAAGCTCCACCACGGCTTCTGTGTAACCGGGGTATCGGATGCGGGTGCGGATGCAGTTGCCGGCGACATTTCAGCAATCGCATCTCGCTGTCGCCGCCGCATGCCTTTTCTCGGTCGCAGCTCTACCCACCAAGTTGTCCCAAAGTTGTAGCGCTTGATCTTGACGACCTCGAGCCCACTTTCTTCCACAATCTTGCCAATGTCTTTATTCCACCAGCATCCGTGAGCGTCTGCGTGCTGTGGTGCCGTCTTGTCCAGCAGCTTGTTCAGCCACCCGTAATGGGATTTGCCGTGCTCCAAGAGCAGTATCTGCCCGCCATCCTCCTTGGTCGCTGCTTCCAAGTTCTGCAGTAGCCTGACGGGCTCTGGCGTGGAGCACAGGCCCATGGTCTGTAGCACGGTGTCGAAACCGTCCTGGGCGCCATATGGAGGGGTGATTGGCTCCAGAGCGGACTGTTGTTTGAAGAAGACGCGACTAAAGTACTCGCGATGCGTATCTTTCCACTTTCGCTCGGCGACTGCCAGCATCGGGCCGCTGGAGTCCAAGAGTGTTACAGTGTCGCACTGTTTCGTAGGGTAGTACTGGATATTCCTTCCGGTCCCGACGGCGACTTCGAGGACATGCCCCCGAACTTTCTTTGTGATTTCCTTCCGGCGTCTGCTGAGCAATAGCAGCGTCTCGGATGTGGCTACCTTCTCGTCATAGCCATCTGCCTCCCTGTCAAATCGGTCTTGGAGATCCTGCGGTATGTTTTCCAGCGGCACCTCACGTGTCAAAGAGATGTACAGCTGCACTCCGTACAGTCCCAAGCCGAATGCAGTGAGCCCACAAACGAACAGAGCCTGTGATCTCCATTTCCCCACTCGCGTTTGGTGGGCTGTGGAAGCCAGCGTCTCCGATGTATGTTTCACGTCTGCCAGCTTCGGTCGTTCCTCCCATATCCGATTCAACGTGTCGCGGTTGACCTTTTGGGCTTGGAAAGAAAGAGGCTGCGGCGCTGCTGGCTTTGGTCCTTTAGGTGCTTCGGGCCCACGAGGCGGTGGTCGGGGGCTCCTGGGCAGCGGTTTCGGCGGTTTCGGCGGTAAGACGAACGGCTTATTCGGTATTTTGGGCATCTTTATCCAATTGATGTTCTAGACGGCGGGAAACGAATGGCGTGGGTGAGCAATCGACAGTTGAAGTTTGCGCTCAACTTTTCTCCAACACATGGCCCAAGCTTTCTGCGCTCGGGCCGTTGTGGACCCTGGACCTGGAGCCGCGGAAAGCCGACGCTATTTGACGATTTCGCCCTACGACATCGGAGACCGCACACGTCTAAAATGCAAAATGTTAGTAGCTAAGTACCGTATAGATAAGGACCCAGGTAGGTACCGTTTCATTCATTTCCTTTTCTCTTTCTAGATCCAAATACATGCCAATGGCCATTCAAATCCCTTCTTCCATTCTTATCATCGGGAGCGGAGTCTTCGGACTCAGCACAGCATGGGCTATCTGCAATAATCCTGAGTTCAAAGATGTCACAGTTACGTTAATAGATAGGCAGCCATTCCCTGCATTAGATGGCTCAAGTGTAAGTGCATAACCCTCTATATTACTTATGTGGTCTTGGATGGGTAAGTATAACCCCCAATGCTGCTTCAACCCCATCTCTTTCCCCCCGTTCTTATCAGGATGGATGATTGTAACCATCATCACTTTTCTTGTCCGTTTAGTCCAACCAAGGCCAAGCACCAGTCCCGCAATCTTACAAAACTCGACCGATCCTACATCCACTCAATCCTCTCTTAACGCCCCCCAGATCGACACCTCCCGCATAATCCGCCCCGACTACGCCGCCGCGCCCTACACACGCCTCGCCTCCCTCGCCCAAGCCCGCTGGCGTACCGACTTCGCCCCACACCACTACCACCAAACCGGCCTCTGCGTAACAGCATCCAATCCTGAGCAGAAATACGTCTCCCAATCCCTCGCCAACGTCCAAGCTCTAGGCGTCGACTACGTCGAAGTATTGGACTCTCCAGCAAAAATACGACAAGCATGTGGACTAGAAGGCACCGGTGAAGCAGGATGTGGTAGCGTAGGCTACGTGAATTGGAGTTCTGGATGGGCGAATGCGGAGGGCGCGATGCGGTGGTTGCGGGAGAAGTTGGAGAAATTGGGGAGAGTGAATTTCGTGGTGGAGACAGTTAAAAAGCTTGTCATTGATCATGAGACGAAGACAGTCCGGGGTGCGAGACTCAGCGACGGTTCCGCAATAACCGCAGAGCTTACGCTGCTTGCGGCGGGGGCATGGACATCGGCGCTGATTGATCTGCGAGGTATATGTAAAGCCACTGGGCAGGCGTTAGTGTACATGCAGATATCAAAAGAGGAGGAAGATAGGCTTTCGAAGCGGCCGACACTGCTGAATCTGTCGAGTGGACTGTTCATGATACCGCCTTCAGACGGACTACTGAAGATAGCTCGACATGGCCACGGGTACTTAAACCCCACCACGATCCCGCACCCCGAATCTTCGGACCCAAACGACACAATCACGGTATCTCTCCCGTACACACACGTCGACGACCCCACGCAAGCCGTTCCGATGGAGGCGCAGCGCGAGTGCCGCCGCTTCCTCTCCGACATCCACCCTGAGCTTAGCACGCCGGACCGGCCGTTTACGAAGTCGAAGATTTGCTGGTATACGGATACGCGGGATGGGGATTTCTTGATCAGTTATCATCCGGAGTATGAAGGATTGTTTGTCGCGACGGGTGGGTCGGGACATGGGTTCAAGTTCTTGCCGGTTATTGGGGATGTGATTCTCGAGTGTGTGATGGGTAGGACGCCGGATGAGTTTAGGGAACGGTGGAAGTGGCCGGAGGAGAGGGTGCCGGAGGAGTTGTGGGCAGGGGATGGGAGTCGTGGCGGGCCGATGGGGATGGTATTGATGGAGGAGCTGGGGAAGTGGAGGGGGAAGTTGTAGATTGGTTGGAAAGGATGTGGCGTTTGAAGTGGGGTAGAGCTTCAGCTGGGTGCGAAGGTGTTACTAGGAATGGACCAGAGGTCAAGAACACAGACGAGGGACGTGTATATCTACATGAAAGACACTAGATCCCCGTCAGCGGGAGTATGGTTTTGCATCAATGCAACTCTCATCATGCTTCATTATTGTAAATATAGACTTGAACTCAACGTTTGCGGATCTTCCCCTAAGTCGCCGCTTTCCCTGTTTGCGTTCTCGATTCTGCATGGCCAGGATGACTAAGATTGTATATCAATGGTAGGATGAAGTGTCGTTAAGAAAAGTAAAGTTGACTGGAAGAGAGGCTGTCGAAGGGACTGCGGACAAGAGATTGGAAAGGGAAGGGCAAGCAAGGTTATCACAATATAGCTGTATGGGCACTTAAAGTGGTAGATTCTGTAGCGAATAACTCGAGTGATCGTGTGGTATGAAATCATGGTGAATGGATGGCGCTGGAGTGGAGAGGAGAAGGAGGCATATTGTCCCAGGGGTCTCGAGTTAAACTGACCATATTTATCATCGTATATGCAAACATGCTGCATAGCACGCGAGTAGATTGCTACTTAGAAGTCTGGACGAAGGAGAGACAGTGACAGCAAAAGTGAAGTCAAAAAAGAATGGTCTACGACAGTCGCTTTCTGACAGAACATGTGCACGGATTTGAATTGATGACCGCTGGGGAGCGTAGCCGTTTGATTCGCGCCTGTGCCATGCCATGCCATTGATTCATTTTGTATAGATGTTCAAAGTCCTTATAGGAATTCATTGGTTCTGAGTACAACTGAAGTGATAATGAAAGGGCATGAAGTTAGAATAATTGAGATAGAGAATAAAAGCTCAAAAATGAGGAATATACTGAGCCCATGGAACTGCCATGTAAACATCTGCCGGTGCAGAGCGCAGAGAAATGAAAGCCTCGGCGAGAAGGAAAACACGGACTATAAAGTAGGACGATAGCAACAGGAAGCACAGGAACCCCATTGTGGCATCATATAGGGACCCGATTATGAAATACCGTAGGCAATCTAAAAGCAACATCATGACAGCGGCCACAACAGGTATACTAATGCAACATACACTGGCCACCCTCCAGAGGACTCTTTCGATAGTTGTAGGGAAGTGCGCATCCCAAGCAAGGATGTGGCAAGCGCCAAAGAGTATAGAGACGAACGCCATAACAAAATACTGGCTATCCTCACCATCTTGCATCCCAGTGAAAACCAAGTCATTCAAACGTCCGCGCCTAGTATGGTGTTGGCGGTCCATGTGGGACGAGGCGTCTATCGGAACTATCAGCCGGACCTGCACATCGAAAGGCTTGTTCCACCAGCACGCATATGCCACGAAAGCACAAACAATGTAAGCTAGTGTGAAGTAGTCCAATGCTGTGATGGAGAAATGAGTGGCCACTCTGCCAACCAGCTGTGACAAGAACCAGGTGACCTGCACTAATGCAACAGTCTTGTTGAACCACGACGCCTTGCTCTTGTCCCGGACCATCTTTTCAGATACTAGAGTCGGATCGAGCCTACTCTGACAAAAAAATTCAGGAACTTTGCTCGAATCGGGCTGAAAGGAATTGCCATCTTTGTCTCGGATAATGATGCCGCCCATGAGGATGAAGAAACTCTGCGCCGAGTTCCAGCCGGGCTGGTTCTGTGCAATGTCAACGCTGTACCGACAATGCCAGTCTGCACGTAATTATTACCCCTTCTTTACTCATCTTCGCATTGAATTTGCGGACACAATACCACTGCCTGAAAGCAAACATGGCGATCACCTCTGGAGCAAGCAGCGCCAGAATGAGGTATCCGCATTTACGAAAGAACAAGGCCGAAGACGAAAGGGTTTTCTGAGGAACGTCGAGATGCAAGGCACTCCAGGTGCAGATGAGGATAGTCGTTACGCAGTTGTACAGCAGCGACGCCGTGCCACGAGTCGAAGGTTCACCGACCCATCCCACAAACTCGCCGTGCGTGGAGTTGGCCATGACTAGGCTGAGGCCTCGAGGACGGACGCGTTGCTGAGGGTAGCCTGGCTTAGGTGCGGAGATTTGAAACGAAACGAGATTTTTCCCTCGCCAGCTGCCAGATGGAGACGAAATGCTGACGATGATGACTGAGACAAAGTAGAAGAGAGAAGACAGAATGCAGGACGGCGGGGTGACAACGTATCGTGACAGAGGCTGAAGTGAGGAGAGCCGTGGCTATGCAGTGCGCCAGCAGTGTCAACACCAGCGCCGCGCCTTCCCACTAGAAACACGAGCAAGATGTAGACAGAGGAGTATCGAGCTGTGGAGTAACACATGCTGTCAACGGTAAGAGAGCGATGATTTCAATCAAAACATCAAAGAAAATGCAAAGCGTGTTCTCGAAACCGAGGACGCGCAGTGGTGACCTCGATGATTTGGGCGACACCTCCAAAAATAGGGTGGCCCCGACGGCGGCGGTGGCGCGCCAACCCCCGCTAGCCCAAGCTGTCAAGTGCCCCTGTCCGCCTTTTCACCCCGACATCACCACTCCATCTCCTAACCGCACCTTCACACCACGACCCCCTCTTGCGGCCCCTTTGCCAACCCTTCGTTCGCTCCTGCTAATTGCTTGCTCTTCTTCTCTGCCAGTCGCTCGTTAAGCGGTCGAGGAGTCGTTTACCCGCCAAGTTTTTGATCTGCATTCCCAGGCCGCGTGTTTGTTGTCCGATCAAACATCACCATTACCGAACCGCGACTGCTCAACCACCACCAACCGACCGCGAATCGGGTGCATCCAGACCCGCCATCTTTCGAATCTCAATCGCTACACCCGTTCCACACCACATATTCGTCACGCCATGAGGCCGTCACAGCTGCTCGCCGCCGTCGTGGCCATGTCCTCCGTATCGGCCGCGTGGCCCGACGTCTTCGAGAATGTGAATGCGCTGGGCGAGGTGAAGAACGTGCTATATGGCCGACAGGATAGTAGCAGTGAGTATTCACAATCCCAACTGAGCTGAGACGACTTTGCTGACCGCCGGCCAGGTTCCGAGACGCCTCAGCCCACCAAGACCGACCCCCCAAAGAGCAGCGCCGACGCAAAGAGCACCGACGCACCCACAGAGACCGGTGACCCAACGCCCACACCCACAGGCAAGGACGACAGCTCAAAGACTTCCGGCAAGGCCACCGGCACCGCAAAGCCCGGCTCCAAGACAACCGGCAAGCCCAAGGCGACCAACTACGGCCCGGACGTCCCAGCAGGCGGCATCGCCATGGTCACACCAGCGGCCATTTCAGGCCCGCAGTACTACAAGATTGGCGACTGGGTGACCTTCGCATGGAACTACACCTCCCTGTCCCAGACACCCGCCCACATTGACGTGCTAGCAACATGCACGCAGAACCAGCAAACCTACACCATTGCCGTGAACCAGTCCACAGCAGAGACGGGCATGGTGCTCTGGAACACGAGCGACTACGAGCAGGCAAAGGACAACCGCCCCGCCCTGCTCATGGCCTCTTACACACTCCTCATCTACGACTCCGAGTCCAGCCCCAGCGCGACGGCCAAGCCAGGCTATCTCGCGCCGTTTAGCCAGTTCCAGTTCGCCATGTACCAGAAGCAGGATTATGTGCCATGGGACCGTAAGTAGCGTATTATCACATTAATGAGAACAGCACTAACAAGCCGCAGAGTTCGAATGCGCAAACTGCGTCAAGAACGCCGCCCTCTCCTCCACCGAAGCACTCACCCTCAAAGTCCTCGTCTTCACCTCCGCCACCACAATCGCCTCGCTCCTCTATTTCGCCGGCAGCTTCGGCGTCTGGTGATTGCGCCACGCCACCTCCTATCTCCATTGTCTCTTTTTTTCCTCGCGACATTTCCGACATATCACTGAGTTTCGCGCCTCGGCGACACCGCATCTACGCCCGCATCTGCATTGTCAACGGCAGTCCATTCTCTTCGCATCTTGTCCATATTATACACTCCTTGGCTACGTAATTCTAAAAGAACTGAATAGGGTCGCGGGCGCTATCGGGGAGAAGCGCGGTCCGCTATGAGGCATCTCTGTCATTTGGGTATTGGTGTTTTTGGCGCTTGATTTGTCGTGATTTTCGGAGGGTTGCATTTTCTGGATACTATACGCATGTAATAATGGCTATGGCCGAAAAGAAGATCGGGATCTGGAAGAGTAATTTCTTGGAGTGTGTGTGGAGAAGGAGTTGTGCTTGGTTGAGATGGACTGGGGTGAAGTTGGGCGAGGTGAGGTTATGATAATGTAGTTTTCGTCGATAGGAGATGTCAATGGATGATGTTGACACCGTCATGATACTATCTCCGTGAGTGCTGGAGAGCACATATACCCCTTCACTATATGCAAGTCACACGATATCACATCCAACTTTGAGTATTTGAATGGTATTCATTCATCATGCGGGGGTATTCATCCGCCGAATGCAGTGGACTTGATATCGTCCTATTCCCGCCCTATGCATGAACCCATGCTGAAAGATGCTCACAAACGCCACCCTTCCCTCCCCACATACCCTCCCACCT
>JAFHBV010000654.1:0-14435 GCA_019022785.1 Pseudomonodictys pantanalensis
CCCCCCCCCCCCCCCCCCGCCCCCCCCGCCCCGCCCCCCCTCACGCCCCCCCCCACACCCTCCACCCCCCCCCCCACCGGGGGGGCGGGCGGAGATATCGTGCCGTTGAGTGCAAATGGAACGCCTGAGTCTCATGCGTGAGAACAAAGTCGTCATATCGATTCATGACACCCGGGTACTGCGTCTGGTTCGCCTTGGGTGGCAGCGACTGCAAGCAGAGCACAGCCTTAATGTACTCCTCCCGTTGCGCAACCGTCAAGTCATGCCTTCACCCATCAGCTAGAGTCCCTCGTTTACGTTCGCAGTGGAAGGCTTACCATTCCTGACGCTTCACCGCGGTCTCCAGCGTGCAGCCATTTGTGTTCTTCTTCGCAAGATACGCCTCGTACTTGGCCAGCGAAGCCTCTTCAAGCTTGTCTGTTTCATCGAGGGGGTACGGAAAGCCGTCCTGTCGACTGCGGTGTGTCAACTTTGATCGGTATGTCGGTTGGAGATGTTGCATACCGATTGAGACTGAAAGGCGTCTTAGCAGGACTAGCCTCGACGGCGGCGATGCCTAGCAAAAGAGCGACTGTCCAGCACGAGAAACCCATGATGTTCGAGGTCTCGCGTTACTATGAGTTCGAGAGACTACTACAGTGCACGGTATTCAGGATCGCATTCTTCTAATACCTCTGCCGAAGTCGCACAAGAGGCATAAGGGCCAGCCGCTGGGCCGTAGCCACTATCGCCCAAACACACACGTCCCATAGAACTGCCGCCTATTGCAGTGCCTTACCCGTAGATCTTCGTTATCGGTAGCAGACATAGCCCATGTTGAGTTGCACCGAGTGCGCAACCACCAATGAGTAGCAAAGAATTCATGTGACATTGTATCGGCGCAGATGAAGCGGTCTGGGGTAGTGTAGTCGCCAGCTGTGGGGAACGTGGTTGTTGATCGTTTATTTTCCGTGCATGTGCCGGGTCGCCAATCAGATTGTGGCGATGGACAGGGGATCGATCTCGGCATCTCAAGGACTGTTTGTTGGACAATTTCGCTTCATTTAAGCTTATCCGTTGGGTTCTTCGGTAGTCGAAACCACGAACATCAATGAGACTCGGGTGTGGGCATCACGTTGTCAATGATCAGTGCGAACAAATAAGGACGGACGTCAGTGTGCAAGATCTAATACGTGGATACGTGGTTGGCAGAGATCTTGCAGGATCGAACGTATTTTCATTTTCTATCAACATCTTTCATAGGCCTTGTACATGTTTTGTGGTTCGACGGTAAGAAGAGAAAAGCGGCTACGTATGTCGGGACCGTGGAGTTGAGAAAATCCATTGGGGAAAAAAGAAGAAGAGTAATGTATCGTATCGGCCGTAAGCAGGATTCAGAAAATAAAAACAAGTCATCGTATGTAGGAGACATGTAGATTGCGGAACATGGAACGTCGTATGGTGGAGAGGAAAATCGTATGAATCACGTTAGTAAGGAGTCGGAGCGTATACCTGCGGAGTCTATTTGCATCTTCGTATGTTCGGCGTGCGTGGGTCGAGGAGTTGATGCATCAGACGATGTGTCGGATCTAGGCGAGCTGTCGCCTGAGAATGTGGATGAGCTGGTTGTTCTGTGCAATGACCCGTCAGCATATGCGCGATGCACGAACAGGAGATAAAGCAGATCCTTCAAGGCGGGTCGAAAATCCACCAAGGTAAACGGTATTGTGGAACCTGGATACGGTAGAAAATTTACTAACAGGAAAGGATTCGTTACTGGGTTCCCGTAACGAAGACCTCGTCTGGTTATCAGTACCATACCCTGTCCATCAAGATGAGACCAAAGAAATGGCGAGAGGAGCGTGGTGGAAAGGCGATCCATAAGCCGCTTGATAGTATTGGTCTATCGCATTTCAAGTCGTGCACCGGCGTGTCGAATGATTGTAATCCTGGCCAAACCAAAACGGCCCTCTTGGTAAACAAAAAGGGAAGATGTCGCGAAACAAGTGCTGATACGGCAACATATGGACAACAATAGTTCGTGAACAGTAAGCTCTTAGCGCATCGAACCTTGCATCGGCTGCACCACCCTGAATCGTCTCGCATGCGTGATACCAACGCAGTAACTGTACAAGATGTATACATTTTGAAAGTAAGGAGGTTAAAGATGGTCGGTATCCGGAGCGAGAAGAGCGGCTTGCTCGATTCTGAATTCCCCTGGTGCGGCTAGTCCACGGGCAGTATTCTTCCATGGCAAAATGGTCCACGTCCGGCTAGATTGTCCATGATAAGACTTTGGGCTGAATTGGGTTTCCTGAAACGTCGAGTCTGACGGCACGTATCGCCGACTATGTCGTCGAGAGGGTTGCACCTACAGGCTGGAGGAAATTCGAGATGGGGCGCCGGAAGAGTCAGCATCCCTCAAGGTCCGGAAAGGCGGAGCAGGAGCTCGAATGGCTTTTCGTAGAAGGCTGTAAGAGGCCATAAGTTAACCTCTAGCCTCACGCCCTCGGGCACAGGAAGGCCACAGTGTAGTTGTTCGGGTCCCTGCTAGTCAATAGCTTCATTAATCCCTCCAGACGGAAGATTGATAAAGAAGCTCATGATGGATGGCCTGGTATGAGAGGAAGGGGATAAGACCTCATGGCATAGGGAAACCGGTAAAGCTGGTGGAGCTTTGAGCAAACCTCAGGAGCGCAGCGAGAGTGAAAGCTGTACCGCAATCTAGCAATCAAGTCGAGCCTCCCCAACGTCAAGGACTGGGATGATACGGTGAGAACATTGGATCCGGGTACGTTCAATGCTCCGGCGTTAGGGCCAGGCGCCAAAGAGTGTGTGCCCTTCATCCCTGCGTCGACAGCAAGCTTCGTTAATCTTTAAGTCAGGTCGGGATTCAGGAAGGGGGAGGGGTTTGAATCTTACGTTTGGTACCCAGACTGTGGAATCAGATGAACGGCGCTTCTGTTGCATAAGTATCTCCTTGCGCAGATATATTGTTGTGTGCTCTGCTCCGGCAACGAAAATCCGGCTGTCCGCGGATGAATCCATGGCCATAAATTCCATAACGGATGAGTCCATGTGGCACGCACGGTGGCGCATGATAAAAGTCCTCCAATAGGTAGAAGCCATCTATCCTTGTGGTCGGTGAATATCTGGTTGGCTCAAGTTCCTTCCGTGGTGCGGTTGGCTACCATCCCAGGAATTGTACTCGGCAACTTCTCCCGGATATGGAAAAATACCGGGCTGCACATGCGCCACTGTAGGAGGGAAGTGAGTAGGAGACATGCTGGATGATCCTACAAACTGGTTCGTGAAAGCCGCGTGGTCTCCAGGGGAGGAAAAAACAAGCCAATCGTTCATGTCTGTATCCGAGGGATCCGCGGCATTTTGAGATACGTACCGATCATCTCCATTCCACAGCTCATGGTGGATTACGGGTTCAGTAGGAACGACTTGTGGCCTCATCCTGACACTAGGCAGTGTTGGCTGGGACATCGAACGATTTAGATTCTGCGGTATCTCTTCGTGCGGGCCGTGAACGTCCGCCTGATCTTCCATCTTGAGTACTTTCGGAGCATCAAATCGGTCTGGCTCTCCTTGCATGGAAGTCCGTCTGCTTCCGTGAACACCGGACACAAAACTTGTTGGATTGGAACGCACCTTTTGGTCCCACTTTTGACATGCACTTGGCCATCGTCCTGGTGGGTGCACTAGCAGAGTCAGCGAACACTGCGCCGCGAAAGGAAAACGATACCGAGCCGATATACTTTTGACTTGTGTCTTCGGCACTTCTCGCAGGCCCCTCGTTGGCGTACTGCCTTGTAATCACCCCGCTCTTCTTTGGTCATTTTGCGTTTCGACTTCGGCCGCACATTGTTCCCGCTATGGGCGCTGAACACAATATGCTGGCCGCCGCTTTGTTCGGGGGCGAGGTAACTCCGCTCCGATACCTTTGCTGTTTCGCTGTGACTTCTCGAGTGTCCAGGTGATGCAACAGAGGACACAGAGCCAGAAGTCAGCGGAGAATTCATTGCGGACTGGCTGTGAGGTCGATTTCGGTCCAAGACCATGTTAAGAGGGTCCCGACAGGGCTGG
The DNA here is from genome assembly GCA_019022785.1 of Pseudomonodictys pantanalensis. NCBI lineage: Eukaryota > Fungi > Ascomycota > Dothideomycetes > Pleosporales > Parabambusicolaceae > Pseudomonodictys > Pseudomonodictys pantanalensis. Next base: position 4,075 of record JAFHBV010000654.1, read on the forward strand.
GGACTCGGTTGCCCCTGCGGAGTGCCACTAGTGGACTGTAGCAGAAGTAACTCTTCTGTGAAAAATTCTATGGTAGCTCGATAGATTCTCATCTGATCCGTCAGGCCGGGGTACGTCGTCCGGGGATAAGCTTCCCGAAGCATGTCGGAGAGCTCGTCAGATCCTACGGACTGAACAAATTGGATACCGTCCCATGGGGCGGCATTTGCTGTTGGTGGTGAATGGCGCTCAATGAGCCGCACTTTGGTTGCGGGTAGGAGTTGCATGGTCGGTCACAGTGTGTTGAACGTGACTGTGGCGACTGGCATTCTGCGCCCTAGAGATCCGTTGCCAGTATGGGTGTCCTGGTAGCGATTAGCCCCGCCAACATCACCAATATCCAGGCTCTAGCAACTAGCCCAGTGTTTTAGGAGGATCCATTCTGTACAAGCTACTGAGCAAAGAAAAGTGCCTACCTAGTTGTTGATCGCGGCGGCCTAAACAGGCAATGAGGAGAAACGGCGAGGCTGACGAGAAAAAGGGAAAGGGCGTCACAGAGCAGCTGAGATGGACCGAGCGGGGGAGCAACGAGCTCGACAAATATGCTGTGGTCGGACAACGTATGGAGAGCCTCAGGACGTGTAGGCAACCGCGTGCGGATGTGCTGAGGTACATCGGCGTCCCAAATGGTGAGCATCCCGGCTAGGAAAACCCCACTAGGGTCACCTGAATACGACCTCCGCAGTCTGACATTAACACCAAACCTGGTTATATATCTCTTGCGCACATGTGATTGGAATCCTTCAGGCGCCATGCGCAGTACTCGGTGTCCCGAATCGCACATCGCTATTTCGTGCGTCGAGCGCGTTGAAGGACTACGACACGTAGGCACGCCAGATGGCCGTGGCGCAGCTGATTGGCGAGGCAGTTTCAGCCTCGGGTATACACACATAATGTTGGGCATCAACGCATAGGTAACTGTTCAATAGTACGCGTTTCGTCCTCGAGTGCGGGGAACGGGGAGCAAGGCCGTGTTGTCAGTGTCCTCGTGGACATTGCGATCCGCAGTCGTCGCGACGCGTTCGAGACCCACATGCGCGACCGCTCTGCGACGTTCTCCTCGAAGAAAATAAATTACAGCATCTTCTTCTGGACAGCGAAAAGGGGAAGATCTGTCCAGACACTTGTCCGCGAGTTTTTGCAACATGTAGGGGCAGGTGAAAGAGGAAGTGATGAGAGGTCGGCAGAGGCCCGGAAGGCGACGAGCGAAACGTGGGTTTTCGTCTCATGTGCGTGGAGCTAGTCCTAATACGGGCATTGTAGCGTGGGGGACCCACGCCGACCCCTTTCGAGGACGACGCCCTCCACCATCAACACCGGTCATCGTCCTGCACAGCCCACACACGCCGTCGGATACATTGCTTCGCGGTCGGAAAGACTACATATCCACCGCAACGCTACTCGACTTGCTTCTACTTCTACTTCAAGACATCGTCGACCAACAGCGGCCGAACACGGAGGATGGACTCGTACGGTGAACGCCTTCAGGTCTCTCAGATGCTTGCAGAAGCGGGCATGCAGATTGAGCACCGAATGCGAATGCGGTATTGCGGTGTAAGCTGATGGTGCGCCCTCTCCGGTCCTCCGCATACACATGGCTGCGGCCTCAGGAGCTTATAGGTTGACTGTAACCGCGTATTCGCAGACCGCATGTTGTTCGTCCTGCGGGTTGGATTAGTCGGCTTCCATGAGTGACCGCGTCATAACCCGGGTAGATGACCCCATCTTGTGAGTGGCTCCAAAGACGACTGCTGATTTCAAATAAAAGATCGGTGAAGTTCACCAGAACACCTCATTTGCCGGCTGTCACCGAAATCCAAAGGAGATACCGCATGATCTTGGTTCCGATAGAGCATGTAAGATGTCTAACTAGGCGTACACTGCTTACAATTGACTACGAGGCAAAAGCCCGGCTGTCCTGTGGACCGTAGAACACCAGCCCCGCCCTTCTCCCCTCGAGTCCTCGTATCTCCATGGCTATTCGATCCCGCCCTCAGCCAAGTACCGCTGCCAAACATCGTCATCCACAACCCAAAGATCTATAGGTGGATACCTAGCGAACTCCTCCAAAATTGCGCGCTTAAATTCCTCGTCTTCAGCCCCTCCCGATGTAATACGGAAACTCACGGAAGCACCTAATGCTGCACTTTGGTGGAAGCACAAACAATGGCGGGCGCAGATGTCGGCATTCTGTCGAATAGGGAGGTCTGTCCTTCCCCCAATGAGGATGCGAGCGCCGAAACGCAGGCAGATAAATGCCCCGTTGGCGCCGCTGTGCTTTATGTAGCGCGCACCGTCTGACGCGAAGCGCTGCATTGCCTGGTAGGTCTGTGAAGCGACTTCCGTTCGCTCTTGAGCTGGAGTTGGCGACTTGCATAGGTCCCGAAATTCGAAGATCCGTGAGCAGAGGTCGAGTCGATCATCCTGTTTGTCCCAATCAAAACCGGTGGAGGCTCCGATGTCCAGGATGACGAGACCAGGCTCGAACATTCGCGATAATTTATCCTTGAGGATGGGGCCAGCTTCCTGATTGACAAGCCGGCAGGTCGCGAGGATATTGCAGCTCAACGACTTTGTGACGATCGTGGTAGGGATGCGCGTGGAGAGATAATCGATGCCGTGGTGGTGTGTACATATTGGGATTCGCTCGTAAATCATCAAGCGAAGCTCTTTTGGAAGATCTAGGAAACGAAAAGAGGGAGTGCCCTAGGACAGTCAGCGGCTGTGACTCCTGGCAAAGGATGTTAGACTCACAATGCCATAGGCCTGAGGTTGGACGCGGAGTGATGACATGATGGTGCACAGTCGCCCGTCGGAGTCGGAGGTTGAACGATAGTAGGTGATTGCAGTTTGAAATGGTGGGTTTGTTGTTGGTAAACAAGAGGTCAAAGCTTCGCTAACGTAAGCAATTTGGGACTAGCGGCGCGTTCCGCTCTGGTGGACACTTGAGCAGGGCTAAGATGGACTGGAAATAAGAGCACGCACACGCCTCTTGAAAGTGAGCATCAAAAGGGGGAACAGCCTCGGCTACACTCAGAACTCCTGAATATCTTGATCCTCCGTGTGTGGAACGTGCAGACCGGAGATGGTGAGTTTTTCACGCTACCTGACCACGCAATCCTGCAGTCTTTCCCATGCAAATCTTGACCACGCAAAACCAGAGACCACTGCTCCTATGCTGATGACGTGCGATTCAACAATAGTCCTAGAGCGGGAGTCGCTCGTACACCACGAGGCGAAGCTCTTTCAAAGATCTAGGAAACGGAAGGCGACGTCGGTGTTTGCCTAGAACTGATTAGTGGCAGTAGCCGCAGACAGAAAAAGTGAGACTTACCTTGCCGTCGGCCTGAGACTATATGCCGTGCGAGCCAGCTCCACCAGCGTCAGGTTTGCTCACATGCAGATTTGGGTGAGGCTCTACGGGGCTCATGGTGACACGCTCGCTCGTCAGGGTTGAGAAGAGTGGACTGGCAGACCTTGCAGAGAAGAAGAGTAGCCCCGCCGTAGGCAGGGCAACAGACCTGTTAAGCGTGATGGGTCGAGAAGAAGTGAAATTTTGGATAATAAGTTAACATGCGAGAGGTCAAGCCATGGGATCTGTAGTGGGAAAGTGGAGCTTGTTGGATCCTGGAACACCGCCATTGGATGCGTGGTCCACGGCTTTTCCGGTAGCGAAGGGCACCTAAAGGAATATGCGCGAGTCAAGCTTTGCGGATGAGGCCCGACTGACCTATTTGCAGGACAGAAACTTCCTTATGTACCCCCAAGCATCTTAGCATCCCAATATTTGTCCCAAGTATCGCCTTGTACCATGCGACCTTTGAGCAAAGGACTGTCTTGGAACGTCTCCAGAGCCAAGTCTCGGGCACCTTGCAAGATATCCGTGCACTCCCAACGCGACCAACTCGTTGGAGGCCCTGTGATATGGAATTTGAGAGGCATATCGTCTTCAAGTTCCGTTAGGAGACTCAGACACTGATCCCGGTATTCAGAAGCGGCCGCGCGAATATTGTGGGCCTGGCGATATACACCTACAAGCAGGTACCTAGCGTCGATGGATACGCAGATTTCGATTACCGGGACTTCAGGATCCTTGGAATATCGTATTCCTTCTCGAATCAAGTCATGGTAGGCGGAGACATCCCAGGGTCGTTGGCTGGGTCAGGCTTCTTCGATACTTGTGGGGGGTGCGGGGGTGGACGATACTCTTACCTCAGAAAAGAATATCCGCGGTAGCTCTGCGAGAAAGAGTCGTCAGAGTAGTCTATATAAGGCTTCCAGTTTTTGTTGTCTCGCAGCATGTGGATGTTTCTGTATGCGGCTTTCACCGAGGTGATGTCGTTCCCTTTATGGGGATGCAGTATGATGCGTCCTGGTTGACATCGGGCGTTGAGTAGGGGCTGCGCCTCCGCGCGGATGAGTCGGCAGGTTGCGAGGATTTTGTAATAAAACCTGGTACTTTCGACAATGATGCCGGGGCAAATATCGCCACAACGATGGCGATTCATCACCCAGTCGGGCTCCACGTGTTCGTATACCATCAGGCGAAGTTCTGTAGGTAGATCTAGGAATCGAAAGGGTTTTATCTGAGATGCATATTAGCAGTAAGATCAGGGTACATAGTGACGCAGACTCACAGCCTTGCTGGACTCGGGTTGCCAGTATAGAAGCTCAACATTGTCCGCTTGTCTAGAGTCGCATCGACGGCCCGGAGCCATCATGGCTTGTAATGGCTCGTATATACCTTGGTGCCGATCTGAGTGAGGTGGGCAGCTGTGGGCAGCAATTGGTATCGGCAGAAGTGGACTTGAAGGTTCACTAGTTGAAAAACATTCGATTTGTTGACAACAAGGAAAGCCAAGGCTCGGCTACCTACGAGGTATGACGTCACGGCATTTCTCAGATGGCAAGTCAGCCCGGGAGCGAGTTTGAAAGCAAAAGCCGTGAAACGAGCAGGGTTTCAGTACCTAGTACTACGCGTTTTCCAGACAGATAGAACATGTCAATTGGACTGGGTAACTCGTAGCGTTCTGTGAGTCTAATCGCGAATACCTATTATCGCGAGCCAGAGCCTGAATGCTCCGTCAGAGGTAGAACACGGCAGTATGAATGAAAATGCTTGCTTGGTCTAAATCGCGGGTGCACTTTCACGTCCACAGTAACCCAAATGCTTCGCCAAAAACGCTTTTCTCGCATCCTCCAAGATCCACTGAATTGCAACATCCTACAGGGTCTGTTCATATCTCCACTCATGCTCTCCAGCCTCCCAATCCCTCGACCAAGTATCCTCATCTAGCATGCGACCTTCAAACCAACCACTCTTCTCGAACACTTTCATCGCTTCCTGTTTGACACCGTTGAGCGCCGAACGATTCGATCTAATGTAGAAGTTGATGGCTATAGATGCCCCACGATGATTTCCAGAGTCATAGCTCAGACCAAGTATCCGCAAAAGATGCTCATATTGGTGGCGGTATTGATAGGCCAGACATCCCTTGAGTCGTTTAGCGTTCATGCAGAAGCATATCTCGATCTTGGAGGTCTTTGAAATGTCCGACTGGCCCACCGCCCGGTTCAGCAACCGGCACATTACCTCGCAATCCGGAAGATGGTCGCAGAATTGCGTTTGTTGCTTCCAAGGACCAAATGAATTGCCATTTTCGCAAATGGGGCAGCAGAAACTGTTGGCCCACTGTGGGTGCGGGAGCTCGCTAGGGTCCTTGTGCATCTTCTTCCACGCGTGAACACGATGATAACTTCTCAGCGCGTAGGCGCAGCCGTTTTAAGCGGAGTTACTGGCGCGCACAATGATGCGACCAGGTGGACATTTGAGTCTAAGGATCGATTCAGCTTCAGCCTTGATGAGTCGACATGTGCAGAGGATCTGAGGGGAGGCACTCTTGGTGACCAGGGTGACGTCGAAGTTAGAGTTGGTGTGATGCTTCACTTGGATCGGGATGCGCTCGTATACCATGAGACGAATCTCGGCAGAGAGATCGAGGAAACGGAAGGGGGTGATCTAATGCACATTAGCCGCACGTTGATCTACTTAGTCAAACTGGGGACATACCGATATTGTGTTGGCCTCGGAGCTGGAGCTAACTTGAGGGTAATGTTTGCTAGGCTCGCTGCTGGAATTTGGCCAGAGCCACTCTTTGAGTGTTGCCATGCAATAACGGCGATAGGTGCGCGACACCTTTGTCAGGGACTTTTGGATTGAGATTGTTTGTTAGGTTGTGGGCTCTTTTCCTTCAATTATATTGACACGGGGGGAAGACGGTTGCTGTCCGTGCTTTGGGCTGGGATTAAGGTGATGACAAATGGTAGCACACGCTAAGGTCTGAAGTGAATTACACCACCTTTCCATATCCGATAGACTTGGAACTTAAATTTGGATTAATTAGCTCTTAACAGCGTGTGAGTCCAATCAGAAGTACATACCGCAAGCCAGAAAGACTTAAGCACTGCGAAGACTTGAAACCATCGCAATGGCTGTAGCCCTGAGATTTTCTGTATTGATCGGGCCTAGCTTTACGGCATTGGACGTACCCTGTGTTACTATATTGGTATATATTGAGTGCAGGGCAGTTGCACTTAGAAAAGGAAAGCATTCAATAATCATTAGATAAGTCGTGGCGCAGTGTAGCGCAGCCGGGCAGCCAAGTCTCGCGTGGCTGCACGATCTGACTCTATGAACAATAGTCTTCCCCTCGCTTGCGGTCATCCATTTCCTCCGTTGTGGCATTTGATTACGTAAAAGACGAGGCTTCGCGATTCTGTGACAGATTCGTTACGAGATTCGCTTAAAGTCAGCCGCAAAGCGGGATGCTCATTTTGTGTGAATAGAAAAGAAGCGATATAAGCCAACATGGATTTTTCTTCTCATAATTTGCTTTCGATGATCATTCGCATAACAAGGGACTATCTATTCATCCACCTTTTCCACCTAATCGACAATGTCATTACCCCCACATTGGGTGTCATCTTTTGATAAAGAAAGAGGTAAAATACGTTATACCCATCGACTTAGTGGGGCCACGCAATATGATTTTCCAGAGGCAGGTGATGAGGTTGGGAACAGATCGCAGTCGCGTCAGCAATGTCCTCGGCCAACGCTCGATTCTTGCGTCTCCTCTTTGTCTGTCATGTCCATCTCAGGAGCGAGGCAAACGAAGTATCAAGGGTTGAATTCTAGTACCGTGGACCAATACCCTCAGCACAACGTGCTCCAGCATGGCTCCATTCCAGTAACCCAATCATTCAGTGGGGCCACACCGCCTACACTCGAACAAGGGCAACAATTTGGGCCGACGCAAGTTATCCAACCTATGCAATCCGGAGCGCAGACACAGTCAAACCACGCGAATGCTGCCTACATTACTAGGATTCCATCAGATGGTCAACCCCAACCCCAGCAAGCCAGTGCAAATGCATACCGCGCACCGGCACCGACACCAACCCCTTACTACACTGTAAGTGCTAGACTTAAAATAGCAAGCGGGTCAAATAGCTCATCCTTCTCTAGTCTAACCAGGTTTACCCACCCCCTCCGGCGATCCACTCAATGGCAGAACAAGGTCCTCAGCATTTCGTACCTCAACGGGATACACCCCAGCATACTCCGCCTCTTCCATTCCTGAAAGAGACACCCCAAATAAACCAACAAACAACCTCTTTTCAATCTTGTCAACAAAGTGGGTATCAGTCGGCGCCCGCAGATGCATCGTTCGTCCCCGGCAATCAACAATTCCAACCCAACTGTCAAACGGTAATGGATGCGTCGCCCGCCAATCCAGCCTTACCCAGTCTGAATGCCTCCCACAATAATTCAGTTCCTCTAGTACCACGCGTACAACCAATCGTCTCCCAGCCATCCCAGCAATATGGAATGTCGCCCGTCCAGTCAGGGCCCTGGAGACCTGCACCACCAGATCAGATGCAGCAAAATTGTTTTTCTCCCTCGCAAGTGTCACCGATGGTGCAATCGTCGATGCTAAATCAAGTATCTGAACGATATCAAGTGCAGCAGCCGTCTACCAGCTCATCTTACCAACCACTCACCCAGCCTCAGCAACTTGTCGTCCAAGCGGGTCCTCCATCTCCGGAGCCGCATACGAGCGCCTACAGCCCTCAATACGTGCTGTCTCATCTTCCTATGGCCCAGTGTACCATGGGAGCGACGATGTCAGCGGCCCAAAAAACACCCCTCTCTCAATATCCACACGCCGATCTACAGGACATGAACCAACAGTCACAAAAACAACCACAGCTATATCAGTACCAGCAAACCACGCAAGCCCCAACTTCCTCCCTCCTCCCCCCTCCCACTCCACAACCTCAACGTCCCGTAAACGTCTCGTACTCACCCCAGATCAACGGACAAAGACCTCCGCAGCCCCATCAGTCCCAGTCAGCACAGAGCCAGGGTCAACAAGATTTCGGAACAGGTATGAAGAAATTCTTCAAGAAGAACAAAAGGAAATTAGCAATGGGCGCCGGCGTAGGTACCGCGCTGATGGCCGGTCTGGTGGGCGTCGAAATCGGCGAAGGCCTGGGAGAATTATTCGGTGGAGGCGAGAGTTTTGACGGAAACAACTGCTTCAGTGGTGGTGAGGACTTTGGAGGAGGAGAGAGCGGAGAGTGCGTAGGTGGAGGTGGCGAAGAATACACTGGGAGTGGTGGCGGAGGGTACGGTGATCAGCAATTGCAGGAACAAGCAATGATTCAGCAGCAGCAAGCGACACAGGATATGTATATGTCGCAGGCGGAGAGTATGCAGTTCGGGGCGGATATGAGTAACGCGGCACACCAGGCAAGCTTAAACTCCATCTAGGATAAGAAAATATAGGGCGTTTTTAGATGTACAGGGTTGACAGGCCGCGAAGCCCGCCGCCATCCAGGGACAACAGGCAGATACCGGTGTCGTCGAGCGGGTTTGGCTCTCCGTCGCGCTGGGCAGTCCGCGCTTGCTCCATCGCTCTATCCGCCACCTAGGTCAACTTCGCGCTCAGGAGGTCAGAACAGAGCGAAAGCGGAGTTATATTGAGGCGGAAAGGGTCTGGTATGCTGCCCCTGAGCAAAGAGGCGGGAATCCATAGCTACGGTACTGTTGGCTGAGTTGCTGTGGTGGAGGCTTCGCTCTCCCCAGCCCGCCGTGGCGGCGAGCAAGGCGTTTAGCTTCCAGTTCCGAACAACGAAGCGCCCGAACCCGGAGCCTGTCAATGGTGCATCGTCGGGAAAGCCTCTTCATAGTGGGTAAACACAAAATCACAATCTAGGCGCTAGCTCAGAATTATTATACCATCAGACGCAACTCTGTAGGCAGATCCATGAATCGGAAGGCTGTGGCCTACAGCAAATTAGCCTAGCTTTTCTTTCGGCGCCGTGAGTGGACGGATAACTTACGCGCTTCTTGCCATCCCTGATAGACTTCTTCCCATGTCGCTTATTGAAGTGTGACGCAATCCCGGTCTTGGAAGCTTTGCGCGTGGCTTTGGATTTGCCGATATGGTGGACATTCCCTCCGAACCATTTCTTTGCAGCAGTCGCGCAGTACTGCAACGCAGTTCCGACACTGGACACCATCCTCGGCTAGAAGATGGCGAGCGGCATTTGTGCAGATTGCTGCTGTGAGCGTTCTGTATAATGTAAGTAATCACGAGTAGCTCTTTCGTGCACTCCGGACGTACTGTTGAGTGGTTGGCTTACGATCATCAATTGGCGAGGTAGGTTCCCGGTTGGGGGAAAAGATGCTCTAAGTAGTCCAAGATTGGACTGTGCAGAGGGAAAGAGCGCCCCGGGGTATTGGGTGTCACAAAGGGGCACTCGGGACTTCACGTTACCACGCGCGGCGTAGGCACTTAAATATCACAAACAACCCAAGTGAATTACATCTGAGCTATCGACCGGCTATCTTGCACTCAGCGAATCACTTTATCGATCCAGTCATGGCGGAACGGCTCGATCTACTGTTTGATAATATACATTGTGAAATTGGGAGGCCACCTTAACTTACGTGTTTTTCGATGTTTCAGTCTTGATGTTCCGAATCCCATGTCCGTGCCCCTACTGCCGCCTTGCAGTACTGCCACATATCTGTGAGGCTGAACGTTATCTTCAACTGTCAAGGGATGATTGTCGATATTGCGTATGGAAATTGCATTCAAAGTGAGATTGTCTTTGATTGGGTCGCAAGAAAACCGCTCCTTTGGGGGGGGGGGGGGATTTGGCATTAATTAATTTATTTTGCAGATGAGACCTTTTTGAAAAATGTGCACAAAAACAATGCAAAAGCGCTTTATAACGCGCTAAAAAAACACGGA
>JAFHBV010000655.1:0-14406 GCA_019022785.1 Pseudomonodictys pantanalensis
AGTTATTGGCCTCGTATTTCTGCCCATAGATGCGTTTAAAAATGATTTGCTTGAAAACAAAATTGGCAATCCCCCCCCCCCCCCCCTTTCCTATCACACACTCTCTCCTAACATACCCCAGGCCAACGCTACGACGTCCTAATAACCGCCTCCCAAGCCTCCTCAAACTACTGGATCCGCGCGGTCCCGCAATCCGCCTGCTCAAACAACGGCAACAGCGACGACATCCGCGCCATCCTCCGCTACTCGGGCGCCTCCTCAGACACGCCAACCTCGGTGGCCTCCGAAGACCTCTCCACCGACTCATGTGTCGACGTGCCCCTCGCCTCGCTCGTCCCGCACCTCTCGCAAACCGTCACCTCGCCAACCCCAGACTCGGACCTCACGGTCACCGTCTTCCAGAACAGCGCCTCCCTCTTCAGGTGGGAGATAGCCACAGATTCAATGATGGTGCAATGGGCGGAGCCGTCATTGCTGCAAGTCTACGACGCGGCGCAAAATGGGAGCAACGCCGTTTTCGAAGAAGATGACTGCGTGTACACACTGGACGAGGCGAACCAGTGGGTGTATTTTGTGATTTCGACGGCGATTCCGGTGCCGCATCCAATACACTTACATGGGCATGATTTTTTTATTCTGGCGAGTGAGGATAATGCTGTGTTTGATGACAGTGTGGCGCTGAATTTGGATAACCCGCCGCGGAGGGATGTGGCGAATTTGCCGGCAAGTGGGTATTTGGTGATTGCGTTTTTGACGGATAATCCGGGGGTGTGGTTGGTAAGTCCTAGGCCTAGGCCTACATGTTGTCGAGGTGTAAGGAGGAGAAGCTAACGAGAGCAGATGCATTGTCACATTGGCTGGCACACGTCCGAGGGTCTTGCGCTGCAGTTTGTCGAAAGGCAAAGTGAAATCCCGGCACTGGTGAACGGGACTGCGTTGCAGGATACTTGCTCGGCTTGGAATGCGTGGGCTGACATCTCCGGTATCGAAGAGGAAGATTCGGGCGTGTGATTTCTACCATGTGTAGTGAAGGGAGCCTAGTGTATTCGACTCATGTGAAAACTGCAGGGCTGAATGCACGGATGGGGTGAGGAGTTGTCGCGGATGTAGATATCCCGGACCAGGGATCACGGCCTATTTGGTTTTCTTATGTTCAACGTGTGTGTTATAGGTGCGAGGAGGCAAGGATCACAAATGACGAAATCAGCAATGATTGTCAAGTCCAGGGTTCAAGAATAGCGCAAACTGCCTTACAACCCCTACACCTGCTTATACCGCGTGATAATCTCAACTACCGATCCAAACACCAGCAACCCTGGTACCCTACAACCAACTCCCCACCTACATGCACATGGCAGCTGAAACAACTTCTACATGTGTGATTTGTGCGACCTGCCTAATGGCTAATATACTGGAAAACAGCACTAACCTCCTTCTCAGTCGTTTCCTGCCTCAGCAGCAAGTCCTGGATCTTGCCCAGCGGACCCTGCTCCCCATCATTGACAAAGTGATTCCACGTACTCGTATCGCCGTAGAGCATCGCGGGCGCCTTGAGCACCTGCCTCCCATCCTCCTTCCTGCACCTCTTGCACTTGAACGTGTCGTGCGTGTCGCTTGTAGTATTGTCTCTAAACTGGAACAACTCGCGCAGAGAGTCCAGACTAAAGTGACGCTCGACATCCTCTGCAGAGTCCACAACGCAGGAGGAAAGTGATTGCTTGTGAGACTGACGCTGGAAAATTTTCTCTTCAATGGTGCCGGTTGCGATGAAGCGGTACACGAAGCAATCCTTCTTCTGGCCGTCACGCCATACACGTGCTAGGGCCTGCTGATCAGCGGCGGGGTTCCAGTCTGGGTCGAAGAGCACGAGTCTGTTCGCGCCTATGAGGTTGAGACCGCAGCCACCGGCTTTGGAGGACAGCAGGAAGACGAATTCGGGGCCTTCGGGGTCGTTGAACTTATCAACGAGCTTTTGACGCTTGCTCACGTTCATGGTGCCGTCGAGACGGAGGCAGCCGTAGCCGCGAGATCGGCAGAGTGCAGCGAAGACGTCGAGAGTTTGCGTGTAATTTGAGATGAGGACGATCTTGTCGTTCGTGTGGGCGCGGATGCTGGCGAGCATACGGTCCAAAACAAGCATCTTGCCAGAGTACCACACTTTGACGTCGCGGTCGCGGCCGCGTGCGTCTTTGGGGACGAAGTCTTCGGGCAGGAAGCGCTCACAGCCAGGGAGATCGTGAGGAAGGTCGAGGAGATCAGGGTGGTTGCAAAGCTTTTTGAGCATGCCGATTGCTTTGAGAGGCTGAGAGCCTTTGCCGCGGAGCAGGCTCTTGATTTCCGGGGAATCGATGAAATGCTTGTAGAGGTCCTTTTGGAAAGGTGCTGTGTTGCAGAAGACGACATGCTCGTATTTGACAGGGAGATACTTGGAGAGAATATCGTTCGTGCGACGGATGATGAACTTGTTGACCAGGGCGAGGAGCTCGGCGAGACGCTCGTCGCCTTTTTTGCGGTCTTCGTCCGTACCTGCAGCGTCGCGGCCTCGAAGAATGGGTATCTCGAACTGCTTGCGGAACTCGTTGCGTGTACCTAGGTAGTTCGGGTTGGCGAAGTTAAGGAGGGAGAAGTACTCTGAGAGGTCATTCTGGATGGGTGTACCAGACAAAATGACTCGCTTCTGTACGTTGAGACCGTTGAGCGCTGTAAAGGTCTGGCTCTCGCCATTCTTCAAGCGATGCCCTTCGTCGCAGAGCAACAGTCCAATGGGGGTATTGGCCAGTTCTCCAACGTTAAGGCGCAGTGTTTCGTAGGAGACGATGAGGACTGGTCGGACCACGGCGCGTCCACTTGCAATAGACCACTGCCGTATCTGCTGGACCAATTCTTCCTTTGATGCTTTGCCGTCAATCGCAAAGGGGTTGATCGCGTCTTTCCCAAGCCATTTTACCAACTCATTCGCCCAATTTCTGACCAAACTGGATGGACATGCGATAACGCACTTCTGGATCGTCGGTTTTCCGGCATCGGGCGATTGCTTCAACAGTGTCCACATAAGGGCGATGCACTGCAGCGTTTTACCCAAACCCATCTCATCAGCCATGATGCAACCGTTGGCCTTTGCGTCAATCAGGCCAGTCGTTGCGCGATACAAAAACTTGACACCCTCTACCTGATGCGGACGGAGTACTTTCGCAAGTCGCGGATCGATCACGACGGGGACTCTGGGTCGCTCATCGTCCACCTTTTTCTTCAAGCCTAGGATATCTGCCAAACTCTTGTGTACCAATGGCTCGTCTAATGTCTTCTTCTCATCCTGACTCAGCTTTGGCTCCATCTCTTCCTTTGTCACCGGCTTATCGTCAATCGTAGGATCATACAGCACGATCGCAAATTCGCCGCTAGGGTCGTGCAGCGGCCGCGCAACGAAAACCCGACCTTGCCGCATTCCCAGTAAGGGCGCAGGTCGAAACGAATTGTACTCTCCAGTGTCCTTGTTTTTCAATGGGACAATGAACTTTGTCTTGAAAATCGTGTCTTTGTCCTTTGGTTTGAACACCGGAAAGCGATTAATATCCCGGGTGGCAAGTGCCAACCGGTCGTCGTTCGAGTATGGCTTGTCACCCTCTTCGTTCTCTCCGTCTGCACCAGCATAATTGATCTTCCGTCGCTTTCTCGCCGGCTTCTCTGATGCGCGTGTGGATGTCGCAGAACCCGGGCATTTGAACGGTTTGTGTAGACGCTCGGCGGAGGCGGGCGCGCCGTACAGTCGCGTCGGAGTCGCAGATGTGCCTTTTTCGCCGGCTACTAGGGTTTTGGTACGATGCCTGTCCATATTTAGCAATAAAATCGTGCAATACTAGGTGGTTACTCACATTGCGGGTGCGTGGTGTGGGAGTCGTGGAGCGATTGTGGCGATTCGACGCGTCGTTGATTCTCGAGGTTTCGCCGTTGGCGCGTTGCCACGTGACAAGCTATGCCTAATCGGCTCGCAATACATCTGCTCAACAACCACACTGAGACTCGTATGGAGATGGTGTCTCCCATCCCAGGTGTACATTATTCGAATCTACAACTAATGAGAGTACTTTAGGCGCTAAGCGCGAGCCCTCTATATATCTTATATTTACCACTGTTGTCGTGGTGGTGGTGGTCGTCGCGGCTAGCACAGTATCAAACACGAGAGATAAACACGGTGAAAGGGCCAAGTCATGACCTTAAAGCACAAATCGCCAAGCCTCAGAGAGTGGGTGGAATATTTACTGCTATTAATTTCTTATTAGTCTGTCTAAACGGCGCACTTTGTAGAATCCCTACTGATAGTTCTGTTGTTAGAAACATTGGTGTGCTGTTGGAGCGGGGCGCACGGCACTTAACTCGGTTCGTTGATGCCTTTCGTACATAATTCCACACGTATGGGGGCCGCTTTTGATATAGTTGAATGCCCAATAGCAACGAACCACTAGCCGCCATTGTGGCATTGCTGTGCCACGCCAAGAATATCTCCTACGCATGATGAGGCAACCGCCCATCGTTCCGGACCTCTACTCCTCTGAATGCGAGTCAAATCGGCCCGCGAAATTCTCATTGCATCATTGCGTTTCAAACTCGAGACCAAACAGACGGTTGTCCGCGTATCGCCGGGATAAATCTCAAAGGTAATATCATCCCCCATAGCTCTCCAAACAGAGGTCTCAGCGCGACTCGCAGATCGTATAACAAGGCTAAGGCAACCCAACCTCCCTCCTGATTGTGCCACGAAATTTCCCAAATTGTACGGACGACAATACATCCTCATCATGGCGAAGAGCTTCGGCCTTACCGAGGTTTACAGGGGCGAAGACCCAAGCGTCGAGTAAGATTATCCTAACCATCTACACTTAAGCTAACAACATAGTATCGTTGCCGTACATGGCCTCAACGGGCATCCGTTCAAAACATGGACGACTACCAAGACCAGCCGTTTCTGGCTCGGTGATGCCGATCTCCTCCCTTCGAATCTGAAACATTCAAGGATACTTACCTATGGGTATGATGCTACCGTTGCAGCTTTGATGGGTAAAACGTCTTCGGACCGTATACTGCAGCATGCGCAAACCTTGATTGCAGAACTGGTTGCCGACCGGGAGGTAGGTCACTATCTGCAAGTCCACCGGAGGTGCTGAGACATGAATTAGCTCGAAGACGCGGAAAAGCGCCCCATCATATTCATCTGTCATTCGCTGGGTGGTATAATTGTCAAAAGAGTAAGTCTGAACGCATTTTCGAGGCAAGGAACCGGCTGACTCGTCAACAGGCACTAGCATACTCTGCAAGTAGAACGAGCAAATCAGTGGAGCATCTTCACTCCATTTTGGTATCTACATTTGGAATTCTTTTCCTCGGCACCCCGCATAATGGAAGCAGCAAAACAGTTCTGGCCTCCACCAGCCGGCGGATGATCAGCGCTCTGACGCCCTCCAAGATCCTTGACAGCCAAGGGCAGCTTCTTGATGCGCTATCCGAGGGCTCGGAAATATTGCAGAACATCACAGACATGTTCGTCCCTCTGATGAAGAACTTCAGGATTTACTTCTTCTGGGAGCAAGAGAAGACGGATCTTGGAACTACCCTAGCTTACGTACGTAATCATTTAACGTAGCATCATTATTGTCTGCAGGAGAAGCTGAGTTTTTGTAGATTGTAGATGAAAGCTCCGCTGCCCCAATACTAGACAGCACGGAAAGGGCCGGGCTGCCATATGACCACAGGGGCATGGTAAGGTTTGAGAGCAAATCCTCGCCAGGATACAGGCTCGTGGTCGCGGCATTAATTCGCTATTCAAAAGAAGCTCAGGCTCTAGTCGCTTCGCGATGGGAGAAGGCGGCTGAGATGTCGAAGACTAGACGGCAGAACGAAGCAGACGAATTACTCAGATAATGACAGTAGCACGCGAAAATATCTCATACGAATTTTTGGAGACGGCAGCACCTTCCACTTGTATTGATCAGAATGCAATTTAATCGATGAAGTTCAGTACCGGACAATCTGACTAAAGTTTATGTCGGAAGAGCTACCTACTAGAGAATTACACACTCTATCCTGCTCTAGTAGGTTATTACTCTAAGCCTTTATATCTCTTAGTATTAGAATAGAGAGTTTACAAAGGCGGCTCTGTTGTCCAGAACTAATATATCTTAACATTACAGCCATCCTTAATCAAAATCACCAGTATTATCACCTATTTTTTCACTTTCACCAGTTCAATAGTCTTATCTGTAGGAAGTTTAACTGTTTAAAACCTCCGGAGGAGTCGTACGATAGTATATCCCGCCTCTATAAGCGCAAAATCCACTAAAAATCACTAAGTCAGCAGCGAAGTACGCAAATAGAATAATAAGACAGGTAACTCACTTCTAAGATAGATGCGCGGACTACTATAAAATAGTAGATAGCCTTATTTAAGCTTAGTTAGATCCTGATTTTTTAGTATGTCCTCGTTCTATCTTTCTAGTCGGAATATTTCGGCATCTATTCTATACAAATCAGGACGCTGATATATAGAATATATACTAAAAGCTAGAGCACTACCTTTAGAAATTAAGATAGGAGATTGCCGATCAGGACCTCTACTAGTAAAGAGTACCGTCGTTCTAATAGCCGTACAGGTGTTTACAGGAAGAGAAGAATAGAGGCGGAGTACTAATATAATTAGTAAGATAAAATAATAGAAGTAGAGGTTAGAAATATACTTTCTTTTAGTATATTCTAAAGGTAGGGCATCCTCTGTAGAGTATTCTAAGACAAACTTAGGTCGTTACTATACACAGATGCAATCTCCTCTCTTAGCCTTTCTAAAACCTTCAGGTAATAGATAAGCAGAAAACTATAATATAGGTTAGAGGAGTACTATAGCGCTAAGTGTTATAACTAATAATATCTATAATAGAAGATACGCAGTCGTATCTCTTTCTATAGCAAGTAGGTTTATAATTTAGCCTCTTAGTACTACCTAGTTAGAATACTCTTTTATAATAGTATTAAGAAATACGTATTTCTCTTCTATGCCATGCCTTTCTCGATCTAGGGATAGATTATAATTAATAATTTAATCGGTAAAGTCTTGCACGTTCTTGTAAGCTTATTGAAACTCCCTGCTATTTATAAGATAGTAAAGATTAAGGAGCCTAAATCGCTTCGTAACCTACTGCTAAGTGGTGTTAAATGCGCTTATAAAAGTTAATTCTCTAATAGCTTCTAGGGTGACGAGGCTCCGTACAGACTCTCTAAAGAGGAAAGCGGTTATAGTATTAAGCGTAAGGCGAAAGAATAGTGTTTAAAGATCTATAACACCGTTATTTTTCTTAATAAGACTAATTAAATCATCTACAGCTTACTGGAAAACTTCTAGGTTCTTATACTACTTATACTATAGTTAGGGTCGTAGCATATCTCTTAAGTATTTCCAGGCTGCACCCTTCTATATAAAGATGCTATTACTAAATATTAGGAAGATAATATCTCGACGAGGGCCTATGCCAAAATCTAATCGGGTATAAGATTACAATAGTACAAACCTATATAAGCAAGACAGGACCCTTAAAATTTATAAAAAAAATAGCCTCGAGATTAGCTGGTTCGATAGTCCCTAAGGTAGAAGTAAGTAGGTATCAGCCTCCCACATTTTAAGATTAAAGGACACACTATAGGCCTTAGTCCCTAGAAATTTCTATTCCAGCGTGCTTCCAGTTTATCGAAAATGGAATAAAAATAGCTCCATCAGCCTCGATTCAGCATCAGCTCGGAATATTTATTCAAGACGGTTAATACCAAGAGGCCTTTGGTTTTACAGCCTCGGGGCTGGACGACAACCGTAGCGCTCAGCGATAGCTTCATCCTGCTGTGCAGTATTAGGGTCTCAACATAAGAATCGTTATAATTAGTTACCTTTCGCTCATGCTGCCAATTTCGATAGTAGTGGAAGAATGCAACACTTAGGGCGACTATAATCGTCGAAAACAAATAGGACAGAATCATTCTTCAAAGAAAACGATGGGTATCTGGTAGCGCGGTGTCAGCATGCGGAAGAGTTGACTTTATCGGGCCCCCGTTACGAGAGATGTGATACATTAGCACAACGAATCCGAGCTAGCCTGCGGGGGTGACACCGGCCCGTTTCCCTCTCCCGCGGCTGCCCACTCTAAATACGGATTTCACTCACCACCCGTGGAAGCACTGGTTTGGCCTAAGCTTTTAAAACAGTGCTTTTCATGTTTCATTCATCCTACACAAGCATTCGAAGACTTCGGATTGCGATTATAACAGAGAGCCACTTGTTGTGTGTTAGCATTCACCGCTGGTAACGGCCGTGCTACCGGTCAGGCAGAAAACCGACAGCCCCAGGGTCTGATACGATGCAAGTCGGCCACCCTGGGGCACTTTGATTGCGCCAATACGGATTGGGATACCCACCTAACCGGACACGGCAGGAGACGCCCAGGCATGCAATCTTCACTGTCGCCAGGAGGCGGCACAGTCAGAAGGCTGCAAAGACCAGCGCCTGCGAACAGTTGAAACGTTGCCAGGTGTTGCCCGACGTGCCCGCCGTGCCCGCCCGTCCGTTCACCTGCCGGTTTGCTCCATGACAAGAGTCGCCCGCAAAAGCCCGCGAGATGTCCTTCATACAGCTCAGTGGAGAAAATCCTCTATCTAGCCATAGAAATGTCACTATGGTCGAGTACGTTTTGCTGATCAAGTCTATAGCGCCTGTACCAAGCACTCGAGGCTGATTCCACGTAGCGTTGTCGCGATCCATGGCATGTTTGAAGACGCACTTCAGACATGGACGGAACCTACATCACGAGTCTTGTGGCTTAGAGACTTACTTCCAAAAGCTCTGCCCAACGTCAGGGTGTTGGCATATCAGTACAAAGCAGCGGCACTGACAACGCCGGGTGAGGGAGCCGATAGCATCCTACAGGAAGCGACTACTCTTATCGCACAGCTTCATGCTGATCGAGACTTCAACAATGCACACCACCATCCCATTATCTTCGTTTGCCACGGTCTCGGCGGTCTCTTACTTAAACGGGCGCTATCGTACTCCAGTTCACGACGAAGCATGGGCATCGATCACCACCGGACCATCTACACCTCTACATATGGGATCCTGTTCCTAGGAACACCTCATCTTGGTATCAGCAAAGATACTCTTCTGCTAACTCAAGGCGACCGCGGTCCGGGACCGAACCAGTTTACAATCAGTCTTCTGAAGGGATCAGAGATGTTGAGCGATCTCACCGACCAGTTCGCCCCCTTGATGAAGCACTTTTCGATTTTCAACTTCTGGGAGGGATTAGAGACTCGATTTGGAGACACTACAGCATATATTGTTGATCAAGACTCCGCAGCTCCTGCCTGGAATGACATCGAAAAGGCTGGCTTGGTTGCAAACCACTCTTCAATGGCAAAGTTTCGCAGCCAGACCGATAGCGGATATCGAATAATGCTCGAGGCTATCTCGCGTTATGTTAGGCGAGCGCCCGAGTTCGTCCCGGCCCGACAGAAAAACGATCGAGAAATGATACGGAGAGAGCGCCAACAAGAAGCGGATGAGCTACGGCAATCTCTGCTTCGAGTACTCGATGCCGATGATACATCTGTGCAACACAAAGAGCACTTGTGCCTTGTACCTCGCAGTTCCAGCATATACTTTACCGGTAGACAAAAGCAAGCAAGGGATGTTAAAGAAATGCTCGGGCCTATTCGAAGTCATGACGATAAGCCTAGGAACAAACTGGTCGTACTTTTTGGGCTCTGTGGATCTGGAAAAACTCAATTTTGCTTGAAATACGTGGAAGATAACAAACATAGGTAGGTACCAACGGTCCCAGCTAGGTTTTTCACTCCCTTAGAATCAGCTAATCCGCCATTAGGTACTGGGGGGTCTTTTGGGTCGATGCAAGCGACGTAAGCCATATCGAATCTGGGTTTGCTTTAATTGGACAACAAGCAGGCCGAGGCTCAACCATGTCAGCAGGGAAATTCTGGTTGTCAAGCTGCACCAAGCCATGGCTTCTGATCTTCGACAACGCAGATGATCCAGACTTAGACATAGAACAGTACTGTCCCTCTGGGGGAAATGGACATATACTGGTTACCACGAGGAATCCTAGAGCCGCGGAGCACTCTAGAGGGGGTTGTCTGCGATTCCGTGGGATGGAAGCTGATGAAGCTGTGAGCTTCCTCCTCAAGATGGCATACCCCGTCGAACAGAATGAACCAGTGCCTTCATCTCCTACACGATGGTCACTGGCGAAGGCAATTGCTGTCGAATTAGGGTTTCTGCCACTTGCGCTCGCTCATGCTGGTGCCACGATTAGGCGCAAAATCTACACTCTGGAGAGATATTTAGACCATTATCTCGGCCAACGGAAAAGAACTATGAGCTATCCAGGGGTAAATACCGCAGACGACGCCAACATCATTACGACCTGGGAGATACCATTTCAGAGAATCGTCGGCCGAGCCACTAGCAGAGGCTCCATCGAGCACAGAGATGCTGTGGACTTGATGCACATCTTTGCATTCATGCATTTCGACGCTATTCCTGAAATCATCTTCCAGCGACCGTGGGCAACCTTTGAGAAGCCGTGCTCGACTCGGGAGTGTTTACCGGATATTCTCCAATCCGCCTGGAACTTTGAAATGGAACCTAGGCTTCGAAGAGCGATCGGAGTACTATGCGATCACTCCATCGTCGAATATGAGACGACTACAGCCTCATGCTCCATGCATCCGGTTATTCATAATTGGGCAAGAAACAGGCTACAGACTGAGGAACAGAAGCGATGGCTCAACTGCGCAATGAGACTACTATCGGAGTCCATCTCTCCAAATCTAGAAGCATCTGGGCGGGTATTCCGAGCACTACTCCTACCCCATATCAACTCCTGTCTTCAATCGCATAGCGGACGTCTGCGCCTTCCTGAAACAGAAGAGCGTGCCGCACAATATGAAAGATTTGCTTCGGTTTTTGCAGAGCAATGCCAGTGGCAAAGCTCACGTAAATGGCTGGAAAAGGCGATACACATTAGAATTAGGCTGAACGGGAGACGACATCCGGACACAATCCGTGCCCAACGCAGCTTGGGAAAGACCCTCTGGAATCTATTCGAATTTAGCGACACGATAATCCTTCAGCGGCAGGTCCTTAACACTCTGTGGTGGATCCGACCCTCTCTCAAGGACTGGGCTGCGTGGCGGTTACTGAAACCAATACATACACCTTACTGTATTGTGCTAGACGACCTTGCCCTGTCTCTATGGCTCGCCGGCGAGCGAGAATGGTCAAAATATGTCGGGGAGCGGGCGGTTATCGGGCTGGAAAAGCGCCTGGGACCCTACGATCCTCTAACCCTAAACGCGATGTTCAATCTTGCTCGTACGTATCTCCATCTCGGTCAATATGAAAAGGGCCATAAGCTACTAGTAAATGTAGCTAGAAGACAAAAGTACTTTTTCGGAATGAAGCACCCGGACACTCTCATGACGAGGAACGAGATAGGAATGAGCTTATGCGCTAGTGGGCGACATCTGCTTCCTGCCCAAAGGATTGTTGAAAGTGTTCTGGAAACGCGAAAAAAAGTTCTAGGAGAAGAGCACGCATACACACTGTGGTCTATAAACGACCTCTCAAAGATATACGTCGAGCGCGGTGGGCTAGATGATGCCATCAAGATTCTGGAGGATATCGTGCCGATAGTCAAACGTACACTGGGGGAACCCCATGTCGGGATGTTGATGACACGCTCAAATCTTGCAAAAGCTTATGTCCTTGCGGGAAGATTGGAAGAAGCCGAAGATACCGTTCAACGCCTGCTCGAACACGTTCCCGCGAAACATCCGGATCGCATCCACAACCTTTTCGGTCTTGCCCACATCAAGTTCAAGCTAGGATCTGCAGACGAAGCGCGGGAAATGTGTGAGAAATTGCTGGAAGACATCCGACAAAGGAAGATCTTTGCTCTCGATCACCCACGGACAGTGGCAATCGCAAACCTTCTCTTAAAGATATATCGATTGCAAGATCGGAAAAATGACATTGAAAATCTCAAGATGAAGATTCCAAGCATGGAAGGCACCGAAAAGGAAGGATTGTTCGATCCTTATGCGATCCGAAAGGGATCTGAGGTGTCTTCGAGCTCAGCGGGCCGAACTGCGCGGCTAAAGCCTGCTATGTCGCTGGCACCAAAAATGGAACTTGATCAGGAGCGTGCAATAGCAAAGGAAGACCCAAAGGCTATGACCAAGCTGAAGAAGCCGGAGCCGAAGGCTGGTCTTACAGCTCGACATACGTTCTAGAAATATACTAGCCCTCAGATTCTGACGAGTTTCATACCTACCGTCCCGCCCAAAGGCCTAGCGTTATACTAGCTAAACGTTCAAGTCTACAATCTTCCCTTCCAGAAAACATTGGAATACTGGAAGGTGTCCTTCAAGTATGGGTCGCAGTCATAGGTTGTACTGCGTATGTTTGCAGGCACCACCCCGTAACGCTCACTATCATGAGCGAGACCATAAGAAGGATCCAATACCTCGGCCAAGAGATAGAGCGTCACTGTAGATACCCCCAAACCAACATTCATCGCTAAACAATAAGGAATGAGACAGTTGCACGGAAATTCCACGATGCGGTAAGTGTATATTCTGGCACCGTATACCTCGATAATGCGGTGAGGTTGGACGTGCGATTCAGGATGCCAAAGTGTCGTGGCCTTGCGCGCCTGCCTTCGCCGCCTTGTGTTGTCGTCTCCGCTCCTTTCTCGACGTACCCGTCCACTCTCCTCGGAACCGTTGTCTCGTCTTCGCCTTCTCTTCTTCACTTAGACGTTTTCTGGTCGCCGGATCTCGTCCATTGACATGCGTCTGCGCCGGTGGGAGAGGATTCTGCTCCATCCACTTCTTGAGATGCTGCTCGATGATCGGTGCCCAAACATCTTCTCCAGCTTCCAGATCCTTGCATGTAACAGCCGTGAGATATCCCTTGCTCTCTCGAATCGCAAACTCAGCCTGCCTCGTCCTCACTAACGCCACCATCGTCGCCAGACTTCCACACGCGAGTCCCAGATCATGCGCGAAGCTCCGAACATAGAAGCCTGAGCTCACCGTAATCCGTATCGTCACCGCCGGTCCTGGAGCGGTATTGCTATCACCCGGCCACTTGAATTCATGCTGCCCTGGCTCCATCCACTCCAGCACCTCGCATTCCTCCACACAGACCTCCCTATCCTCCAACTCCCTCGGTAACTCCTTCCCCGCCCGCAAGTAGTCGCACGCTTTCACTCCGTTAATCTTAAGCGCCGAATACACCGGCGGCATTTGTCGGAACGTCCCCCTAAACTTCACCAGGCTCTCCTTCACCAACGCCTCCGTCACATGGCTCCACTCTTTCTCAGCGACGATCTTACCATCGACGTCGTACGTATCTGTGCTCTTGCCGAAAATTACGACGGTCTCGTACGTCTTGGTGCAGCTGAGGTAGTTGGAAAGGGACTTTGTGCCGCGGCCTATGCCGACGATGAGGATGCCTGATGCGAGAGGGTCCAAGGTGCCGCCGTGGCCCATGCGGAAGTAGCGGCCCTTTGCTTCGTCATCATCTAGTTTAGGCGCAGCAAGGGGGTTTTGGAGGGTTTGGTTGGCTCGGGCTGCGCGAGTTGAGGCGAGGAGGGGTGCGAAGAGGGTGGATAGTGAAAAGGTGGTTTGCAGGTCCAGGAGGAGTTGACCCGAGGAGAGGCCGGAGGGCTTTGATATAGCTGAGTGGATTCAGTTAGTGTTCTTCTTCGGTAGGGTATTCCATAAGTGTTGGAGTAGCTAAAATTACGGCTGAGCCTATGTGTTATGACTTTTGTACACGGGCACATGCGTATATGCTAACGTATGTGTGAAAGCTATGGTGGATGTAGTCTTACCGAAGACGCCTTCTAGAACTTGTGCACTACCATTGTCCATCGCCGAAACTCAGATGGCGTCCTTTTTGGACAAGAATGATCAGGCTTAGTGTTAGGATGCTCTTGCAGCTTAACTGAAGTGATTATCTGGTGAATGGTGGTGAGAGAGCGTCGACCTGATTATTTGTGCATTTGTGATAATTCGGTGTGGTAGTCTTTTGGAAGCAATTGGCAATATTCGGGTGGTGAACTTTACTACGCTGACATTTAATCGTTAGCGTACTTTGGTGGGGCTGAACTGCGACTTCCCGCTCAGAAGGGCTTGGGGAAGAAGCGACCTCACGGATGGCAGTCGCGACCTAGACAAAGAGCCACAACTTTTATGAACACTCTCTGAAAGATGGTCTATCACATAGCACCATTGGTTGTTGAATACTAGGCTTCCCGTCCGCTCAGCCCTATATAAGCAACAAACCGGCGG
>JAFHBV010000656.1:0-14378 GCA_019022785.1 Pseudomonodictys pantanalensis
CCTCCACCGGGATCGGCGCCGAATGGCGACCTTGAACCAAAAGAGTAGGCCGCTTGGGCTAGAGCAAGCCGCGGTCTTGCGACGACCACTGAGTAACGCACGATGTATGTTTGCTTCAGGAACGAAGACTCGCTGGAGTACTCTACCGTGCGCGCGCTTTTTCCTTTTGACGGACCTCAGTTACTTGCCTATATGAGGATGAGTCTCGCCCACACGAGGTACCTCCGTATTCTACGTTGACGCCGTGTCATTTCCACATCTTGCACTTTGCGTGCGTCCCCTCCTTTGGTGACTACCTCTTTGTTGTATGCATCACACGGCATGTAGCATTAGCTCGCGATACAAGTTAATGAAAGAAGAGCCCTGCGAGAAGGAGGGCTCCATGCATCATGATTAATTCCAGTGCACCATCACCAGCCATTTTCGTGTGAAGGGTTCAGCAGAAGCCATTATTGTCGGGCAGAGCAGACGATAAGGCCTTCAACGCGCTGACGGATTGCCAGCGTTCTTTTTCTTTCTCCTTTCGAGATAATCGTTCTCCTATCCAGGACGCAAACACGGGCCATTGCGTAACATTAAAACAGACACCTGTCCTCAGTGCGTGGCAGTCTGGCAATGTATTTGACCCCTCGTAGTAGCACGACTCGATGGCGAATTGAATGCACGGTAAGGGTCAGTTGAGCAGGGCCAGCCGAGCACGACCGAAGCACATGGACCGACGCTCAATACGATGCTCGATAGGTTTTTCTCGAGTTATAGCTCCCGACGAGCAGTCCTCGAATGCTGAATATATATCACACGCTTCATGCAATGCCCGTATACCCTCGTACACCCCAATCTCGCCTCCATCAACTACCATCCCCCACACTACATCAACCCATCCCCAAAATGTCATCCCTCTACCCCATCAACCGCTCTTCTTCCCCCCAGACTTCGGCGCACTCCCCCGCCCGCTCGAACTCGTCCTCGGACTCCCCTGCGCGCCTCCCTCGTCATCCTTCCTTGCCTGACTAGCCTCCTGGTTCCCCGGGCTCATATTCAATGGGCTCGCCTCACCACCGCTCTCCTTCTCCGCCGTCTTCTGCGCCTCCTCTGGACTTGTCTTGTTTGGGTTGAATGCCGCGTCCTCTGAGGCGGCGGCTGCGTCGTCGGAGCCGGTCTTGGAGTACTCGGTTGACTGCGGCTTCAGGCTGTCCTTATCCATTGTGTCTTTTGTGGCGTAGCGCAGGACGGGGGTGTGGGCGAGGGAGAGGTAGCGCGGCGGGAGGAGGCTGGGTTGGTAGGTGGTGGTTCGAGGGACGGTGGGGAAGGCCCGGCGGAGGTAGCAGCGGGTTAGGGCATGTCGGAACATTGTGGGTGCGTGCGCGAGGTTGCGGCGGTGAGGTGGGGATGTGGTTCGCCTTTGATGATGATGGGCGTCGGAGGACTTGAAGGACGGGGGTATGAGCTTGTGGTGCTTGGGGCTCAATTGGTGTGCTGTTTTGAGAGCTCAGCGGTATGGAGGGGGAGGTTTCAAAGGTTTGTGGTTGGATGAGAAGTTGTCATGTAAGGTAGAAGTTTGGTGTACTTTCCCCAGCATCGTGACCGTTGACTGACGTCACAGCTGCTTGGAAATTAGCCGAGGCCCCTATCCCTGCTTCTCAGGAGGAAAGCCTCACGTGATTCTGCTGGCTCCATTAATCCACTCCAGAGAATAAGATAGTTTACCTGTGCAGAAAAGATCAATATGAACATGCAGGCATATTACCATGGCACTGTTTATTGCCCCGAGATGGAGAGCTGCAATGGGCTCGCGGAGTCGGCCGCCTCTCCACCACACCCCACTTCGACAACCCCACGAATTTGAACGGTCCACCTATCAGCATCTACCCTGACTCATCAGCATATCGGTACAGTATATACCATCTCAGGCACATCGACCCTTCTTGTGACAATGTTACTCAATCTAGGCCCGGGTACCATCGTGCCAGCGGAGAAGAGCACCGGCCGAAGGCTTCCGCCGTGCGGCTCCGAACGCGTGTCGAAGCATAAAGCGTACCGCACCCCTTATTTACACATTACCATTTTCATCGCGTTACTTCTTAGAATGACAATATTCGCGCCCTTTAATCTTCTACCTTCCGATTTAAGGTTAACCCCTACATCATGAGATGTATAGTATAGTAAGATAATCTTATATGCATCTTAATCTAAGTCTTTCTATCTAGTAGTATACAGAGCTTTTTTAATTATATAATTATTCTACTACTATATCATACTAGAATTCTACTTTCTTTAACCCAGCAGCAAGTAAAATAGATCTCCCCTCTGCTTCTCCCAGATCTGCCTCTGAACTCTACCAAGCCCCTTACGATAGGCTATGCCATCGACCCATTCCACCCACATGACCCAATAATATTCGTACCACTGACCGACCTTTGGTCTCTCTGGGTGCCGTATTTCCTCGATTCCAGGCCATGGAGATGTGATGTCACGACAAAACCCCCTCGCGATTTCTACTAACTCAACGGCCCCGGTAAGATCCTGTAGAGTCTCACTGAACTCATCTAGGAGGCCATGAGGTTGGAGAATACCTGCCCAGATCTTCCTGTCAATGCGGAGGGAAAGTATTGGACGGTACCCATTCTTCTTCGGAAGTTCCTCGCTAGGAAAAAGCCAAGCCCGTCTGGTTGTACAAGATATGTATGGTGCAAGAATGCTAGGAATCGAGGTCATCTGCTGCACAAGTGGGATGGGATACCAGAATTCATCACCGACGTATGCTTCGTGTTTGTAGAAGTATGTAGAAGGAGACCTGGGATCCGGCGATTCGTAGAATGCTTCTGGACTTTCTGCAGTCGAGTGTCTGGTCCAACCGAGAGAAGCACATTCGATTCCCTTTTCCCGCGACAAATCCTTGTTAGCGAGAATGCTGGGATGGATTGGCTTTCCAGTTGCTTCGGCCGTCTCGTGATAATTCCATGATAAGACTCGCGTCACACGTTTCTCATGTGACTTTTTCACCATTCTTTCACTGTTCCTAATGAAGTCTCTCGCCGATTGAAAGTCGAAGTCGACGGCTCCAGACCACCCAGCCCAACTCCAACTAGGGAGATAATGCTGTTTCTCTGGGTCACGGGAAACTCTACGAAATATCCTGTCGTGGGGCTGCCATAGAAGGGCCATTTCAAAGAAGGCCATCGGAAGACCTGACACAAAGCCTCCGGCGAAGGCTTGGCTAGTTGAGAATGCAATTCCCTCAAAGGCGTAAAGAGCGTCTTCCGGGTAGGTGAAGCTTCTTTTGTTGTAATTCTGTAGAATCGTTTGGAGCCACATAGGATCGGGAAGTGACGGCTTAAACAATGATTGGCAGCGAATGATGTCGTTGTGATGCGGCTTGAGATCCAAGGACAGTTCGACGTGCTCACGCCAAATAGCACCTGCGCACTCCCACCGCACCGAATCGCCGTCAAATACCAGCCGTTTTTGTGAAAAGAGATGTTCCTGGTAAGTCCAACCTCTGGTTCCCCAAACAGGCTCGTGGCTTCCCAGTTCGAGTTGATTTGGTTCGATGGGGAATTGTATCACCCTCACCTCCTTTCCTAAACAGTGAAGGCTTTGGTGCAGATTTCTCGCCTCTGAAATACCACGAAAACCTCTTAAGCCACTGTTAGCATGCTTCCCTTGTACCGCTAATATGGTGACGGCAGAATTAGCGTATATAGCTGCCATTCTGGAAATCTCAGCGTGTTTCTGAGTCTCATCATCTTGAACAATGCAAAGGGTATCGACCCATAGATATCTCTCCTCCAAAAGCTCGACCACTCCTATTGCGTCCCGTATTGTTTTTGCGATTGGCATATTTGATAATGCACTAACTTTTTGAAGCTGGCTTATATTGCCAACAGTGGCGTTCGGTGTCGGTTGATTTCCCCATACGTAACTAAGCGCGACGTAGGAGCAATTGTCTGGGGCGGGGATGACACATTGACGCTTGACGTCCACGAGCCATGTTGGCCTTATGCGAGACAAAAATTTATGAGGAGAGCGTTTGCATAAGTCGACATGAAATTTGTTGCAAGTGGATTTCCATAATTTGGGGAGGTCGAGATCTATCCACTGGTGGGAAAGAATCCGACCGCCTATTAAGTCGTTCGGGTCGCCCGGTTCCTTCACAGGATACATCCCGTACAATGGCGGCCTGGGAAGCGGACACCCGGGAAACATCGTTGCAGTGATAATAGCAGCCATGTTCAACGGGTTTTTGTGAATTTCCAATATTTTTATGCACTTTGCGATGTTGCATATCTCTTCATCAGGCTGATTTGCGCCAAGGCGTAACGCGGAGACAACTAAGCTCTGATGCCGATTGCAACTTGGGAAAGGTTGTATGACTTCGGTCCCAGATCCCAATTCCACCATTCCGGCCGTCCAGGTACCATTTCTCGCCATGCGCAACACGCGGAGGATCTTCTCACAGATATGGCAATCTGCCTGTAACTCGCACCATTTGTTAGCCACAGTTCTAGCCCAAGAATAGATCATGCTTCCGCGTTCAGATCTACTGCTATCACACACCTCTATATATTCGGCCTTAGTTACATAGGCTTCGCGATTTTCGAACTGATCCATGGACCATCTCGTTTCCAAGGGAAGGGCCGTTTCCAACGGTAACTCGGCATGTTGGCACAGGCATTTGCTGGTTCCAGAGAAGTCAACTAGGGGATCTAAGTCGTGAATGACAAAAGACATGTCTTATATGGAGCACTGGGTGGTAAAGGGTAGATTTTACTCTGTTGGAGCAATGGTAAGTGATTTAAACCGCTCAGTAACACTTCGTGGCTAGGCTGCAGTATATTTCCATAACAAGCCGAAGATAAGCCGCTCCTAATTCTGCCTGCCAACTAGTCCATTCCGGGATGCCCGTTGGTGCTACGAAAGCTACGTAAGCGAGTTATTTTAGGTTGCAAATTAATTGTCGCAGGCCAAGGCATCATCTCTGTAGACTAGTAGAAGAAGCTGCATTAGTAATCTTGCTACAGAATCTAGATAAGCTGTTAGAGCTAGGGTAACTATATAACACACACATAATATAACTCTACTATTTATTATAAATTATTCTTAGTATCTTATATTAGTATATCTTAGTGCGATAATTATAAGCCTAGTAGCTCTCTCTCTACTATATAGCATTAGCAGTTATATAAATTTATTATAATTATATATTAAAGTTTTTTTAGCTAATTAGGTAGAAAGAGAGGTTATAGAAAAAGTAATACTATAACCCCGCACTATATTAAGAAGATAAAGAGTTAGAAATTAACAGAGTTAATACCTAATTAATTAATAAAAAAGCGAAAATATTAATTAAAGACTATAATCTTCTAATACTTAACTTACGTAATAATTAGACTAACTAGATTAACTCTATTAAGAATCTTACTAAACGAAACGACGTCTAGAAGTACTATAACTCTAAAAGTATTAAAAACTTAGTCTTTACTATTACTAAACTACCTAATTTAGTAAGTAAAGATATAATTTAGAGATATTAAGTTCTCTAGTTAATCTATAATAGCGAGAAGAAGAAGTATAATAAGATTTCTAAGTATATTAATATTACTATCTGCTAAAAATTTAAATAATACTATCTAGATATTTATACTATCTAAAGTAAACTTACTACGCTAGCTAAAAGCATTTAGCTAACTATAAAAGACTAAAAATAGAATATTAAAACTAAGTTTAAGAAGCTTAAGAAGAGTTATAGTAATACTAGTCTTAATAAGTAGCTTAGTTAATAGTCTACTCTCGTTAATAATGCGAAGTAATATAAGATTAAGAATTTAAGTAAGTTATAGATATATAACGCCTTTATTAAAGCCTCTTATAATATTAATCCTCTATTCTATAACTATATAAAGTCTAAAGAAGCGTAAGTTAAAAGTAATATATTACTTATTAAAGAGACTATAAGAGCTATTAAATTAATTACTAATACTATTATTATAGCTCTTAATAAGATTAATCTAAACTATACTATTACTAGCTTTATAATAATTAGTAGTCTAAGTAGTATAAGCTTAGATAAGACTAGTAATAATACTAATATTATAATTATATAGTAGGTATAGAATAAGATTAATAAGACTCTCTATTTCTTCTATAGATTAAATCTAACTCTTTTTAATAAGAAGATTATAATAGGTTTCTATATTAAATAGTTTAGGACTATAGCGCTACTAAGTAAAAAGACTAGAAGAGAGTAAGCTATATACGCTACGCTGTAAAGTAGAAAGCATAGTTATAATTTAGCTTTATTAGATAATAAAGATCTTTAGCTAAAGTAGAAGAGATAAAGAGCTAAGTCTACTCTAACTATAACTAATTTACTAATAAGTCTTTATAACTACGTCTGTAGGCTACTTTATAAGTATATAGACTGTTAATATCTTAACTTATTATGAGTACTATTAGACTAGACCCTAATTATCTACGTAAGATCTAAAGTTATTATAGTAATTAAAGAAAGTAAACGCCTCTAAATAAAGATTAAAAAGAATTTTTAAAGAAATAAGATTATATTACTAGAATTCTAGCCTACTAATAACTCTCTAAACTAGTCTAACGTAGTAATAGAGAATAGTATTACCTTAACTTTAACTTCTACTATAGCTAGGCTAAGAGTATTTTTTACTATATTAAGGCCTGCCTTTAGTACTGCTATAAAAGACGTATATAATAACTATTTCTATTTTAATAACTATATAGATATATATATCTATAATAACCTGTTTTAGTTTACTAAGTATAAACTGTTATACGATAAAATAATACGATTTAGCGATATAGATACGTATATTAAGGGAATAAGTAATATTATAGTTTATATTAATACTTTATTAAGTTTTAGTCTTATTTAACTTAATAATATTACTTACGTATCTAGTTTTTATTAGAATCTTATTAATATAGACTCTTTTAAAAGATAAGGGCTTTTCTTTAATACGAGGATATATTAGATAGAGTATTTAGATAAATTAAATATATTTAAAGTAATAAGATATAGCGTATTTTAAGTAGTTAAACTATATATTAAGTATACTGTCTTTAAAGCTAAAATATATATAGAAGTAGTATAAGCTTTTACTATAGTAAAGAGATTATAAATACCTTAAATTACTATAGTATTTATAGATATCTAGTATATAAGATTAAGATATATTAGAAAAGAAGCTTTTAAGTATATACTATAAGTAGTAGAAAGAGTAGTACTTAGTACTTATAACTTTTAGCGGACCTTAGATCTCTACTCTAAATACTAACTTAGATAAGTTTATTAACTAATCTTACGAGTACTAATATAGAGAGAAACTTATTTATTTAAGAAAGTTTATCTAGATTTTATCTATATAGAGGAAGTATTTAACGCTAATACTTAGATTATTTACTTCTACTATAACTACTTAGCCTATTATATCTCCTTTAATACTATAAATAAGACGTAAAAAGAATTAGTTTCTGTAATATAAGAGTTTCTTACGCTTACTAATAATAACTAGGGCTTTACTATACGATATATCTAATTAGATAGCGAGAAAGGTCTAAGCTAAATATAGAAAGAGCTTATTACTATAAGAGGTATTATATTTAACTTATCTTTACTAAATACTCTAAATTAGAATAGTCTTACTAAATGTTTTAGAGGGGTAATTATAACTATTACGCGTAAACTTCGTATATAAAGTAGACTATTTTATAAGCTCTAGTCTTATATTATCGCGTACGCTACTTAACTACTTAATTATATTCTAATATAATAGAAGTAATAGTAAACGCCTTTTTAAATAGTTTATAGCTATAAGCTTAATCTCTCTTATCTTAAAATTATTAGATCTTTAGCGTACGTTCTAATAAAGAATATAAGAGACTATTTAGTAAGAGCAAAGCTAGAAGAGAATATAATTAAAGACTAGCTTATTAGAATAAACGTAACTAATATTTATAAGATTTAGATACTACGCCTAGAGCGCGTTATTATATCTTAAGATATACGCATAGATAAGAAAGTTATATATAATCTATAGCTTACTATAAGCTCTTCTAAGTCTAGCTAAACGCTCTTAATTACTATTAATAAGATTAACTTAGATAAAATAAATATAAAACTACTTTTAGCTATAAAAGATATAATAATATCTTCTAACTCTAATTTAGTTTAGTATAAAGTTCTATTATAGGTACTTTCTCTATAACCTTCTCTAATATAAACAGCCGCTAGAGAGATATAAAGTCGCGTAGATAGGCTATAACTATAGCTATATCTAACTTTAGTATTACTTAAATCTTATTAGCTAAGTATAATAATATAAGGCTTTTCTATAGTAAATACGGCTTAGTTATACCTTACTTTATATTAGATATAGAAGTAAGTACGCTAATAAGCGTATATCTTACGCCTTAAACGTACTAAGCTAAGTTAATAAACTACTTATACTTTCGCCTTAGTACGCTTAATCTATATATACTAAAAGAACTTAATACTACTACTAAATTTTTAGTATTAGCTAAAGTAGTATTTAGAGAAAGAAGGTTTTAGATATACTATAAATACTAAGTTTAAGTTACTTAAAGATAAGAAAATATTTAAACTTATTAACTACTTAGAGTATAAGTAAGTACTACTACTTAAGTAGATTTTTATGTATAAACTTAATAACGCTAGATATCTTATTTATTATAAAGTATAAATATATATAAGAGGTAATCTTTAATACTATATTACTAAGAATATCTATATAGCTACTAGTATATATTATAGTTTCTATATTCTTATAGTACTTATCTACGCGTTTAGACTTCTTTATTATTAAATTAACTTTAAGAACGCTTTTATTAACGCAGATATAAATAATAAGATCTATACTACTTATCTACTAAAGTATAGAATACTAAGAAAGGTCTAAAAGCTACTTAAAGCGCTATATAGACTACGTAAGTTACTAAGACTATAGTTTAATAAACTTATATTATTTCTTAAGAGTCTGAGATTCTACTATTATCTAGATAAGCTATATATACTTATTAACTATAAAATAGGACTTATCTTATTTCTCTACGTTAATAATCTTCTTATTATTATACGATAAGAATATATCTACTAAATTAACTAATTTAAGTTAGTAGTTAATAGTAAGTATAGGATTAAGAATTTAGAAGAAGCTATTATCTTTCTTAATATTAGAATTCTTCGCGATACTAAAGTAAAGAAGCTTTAGATTTATTAAGATAACTATATTAATAAAATTTATACTAAATTTAGAATAAATTAGTTATTAAGAGTAGCTATTACGCCTTTTATCTTATTATATTACTCTTAATCTTTTAAAGGTCAGGCTATAGTTTAACAGATTATAAAGATATAAGAAAAGGTAGATTTAATACTATACGTAGTAATAGTATTAAGACTAGATATCTCTTTTATAGCTAGTTAGTTAAGTTAGTTTACTATAAACTCTTTATAAGAGTATTTATAATACGTAAATTAAGTTCTCTTATATCTCTAAACTATAAGATACTATACTATTAAGTTCTTAGGCTCTATAAATAACTCTATAGAAGTAGAGATAGGTAATAATAAAGTACTATAGCTATTAAGTAATATATTATTCGCGGATAATTTAGAGACCTGAAAATCTACGTAAGGCTATCTTATAAAGTTATTTAGTAGACTAATTATATAGTAGTTATCTAAACAGAGAACTGTAACTACTTTAATAACTAAAGTAAAGCTCTTATTACTATTATATATAGTAAGAGAGATAATAGGTCTATATAGGCTATTTAAGTAAATATAGTTTAACTCTAAATACTAACCTTACATTCTCTGTAATAACTAATAAACTATAGATCTAATCTTAAAGAAGAGACTATAGCTAATATTAAAACTAAACTACGTTAATATCTATAACTTCTAGCTTAGATAAACTTAGAGAGAGGGTAAAGTTATAGTTTAGTAAGTTCTAACTATAGATATGCCTTTAGATAGCTTTATAAAACCTCTCTTAATAGAGAAATATATTTACTTTATATATTAATTAGGCCTAGTTAATATCTTATCACAGATTAATCTAGGATACGTATCTAAGAAAGATAGTTCTCTAGATGTTTAGATCTTATCTAGAATAGTAAAATCTAGGGGGGTATATTATAGGCTAAGGTATTATCTCTATAGACTAGTAGAAGAAGCTGCATTAGTAATCTTACTACAGAATCTAGATAAGCTATTAGAGCTAGGGTAACTATATAATATATATATAATATAACTCTGCTGTTTATTATAAATTATTTCTAGCATCCTATATTAGCACATCTCAGTGCGACATTAATAGCAACAACCCCGGAAGCTATACCCAAATAAGCAACCAAAACGCGATTTATGTCGCCTACTTATGAAGATTTACCCTCTACCTCAAAGCCAGACTAAGCCGATAATTGAAATCATGAGAGATCTATATCTGAGCACGGTTCCTATCAAGTACGACGCAGAGGGCAACGCCCAAGCCTATATAGGCAACACCATCATTTGTCCACTACCACCATCGAGTCTCCCTTTATGGACCCCTTCTCAGCCTCCGGGAGAAGCTGCAAAAGAGCAATCTTTCACATCTCTTCGCTTGAGATGTCTTGATGGAACCACCAAATTGGCACGTGACTGTCTTCATCGGTGCCCGTGACAAAGTCCATGGAGAGGGGCATTGGCCCAAGGATGTGCCATCGGACATGCCGCAAGACAATGTTCTAGAGATACTGTCTGAGAAGCTTCAGATTTTCGACCTGCAGTGCGATCCACCGTATAGAATGAAGATCAGCAGCCTAGGCAAAACCAATTACAGCATTATCGTACAACTTACCCCTGAAACGGCGGAGTAAAAATGCCGATTGAGACCTTCGGAATAGGCTGTCAACCTATTTGAGAACCCGCCATCCGGGATACGATCGCTTCGAGTTTCATATAACCCTAGCGCACCTCCTGGGCTGGTTAGATGAAGAACAAGAGAAGGAGCTGAATGCGATCTTGCAGGAGCGTTTTGAGACTATCACGACGGAAGTGGAGATGGGTCGACCAACGTTTTGTATGTTTCAGAACATGAAGGGCTGGACGCCGATACTTCAGCTGGAGATTCTCTAAACATAGCAATCTCAGCGCACCGGGCTCGCGCTGTGCTTACAAACAGGTGGGAGGATACGAAAAAGTTGATCCGTAACTATTACTTGCCGATCAGAAAGTAGCATCCCGTTCTCAATGAAACAGGCCGTCACGTGCAGTAGAGGCAACGGCAGCGACAGCTTGTGAGACCAGCCGCCTAGTATAGCGTATAAGCTATATCTAGTCTAAATTTTATAGTAGACTTTCTAGCAGACTTTAGATTTAGATCTACGTAAAGAGCTGCTCGCCCGCTACTCCTTACGATCTTTGGCACTCCAGAGAACAAATTCTGGCTTGTTCCAAAAGTTCCTGCATTATGGGATATTCCGAAGTGGTAGCACAAACGGTGGATCTCGGGCTCTCTTGAAGTATCGCGCATCAAGACACCTATATTGGACATTGACGGTCCTCAAAGGCACAATCTCGATGTCATTTGGAAAGTCAAGACACGGGAAACAAATGGTGAGCCTTGCAGCGAGCTCCAAATTCGACGGTTTGCCGGGAAATTTGACCATTGACTGTTATCTATGCTGATTTAGCTAGCTATGCCTTGATCTTCTTCTCATATCTCCAAGATTCGAGATCTTTATCGTCACGAACAATGACCCGACAGCCTTTGACGTCGGACCTAACAAGGAGGTCTTTGTAGACATTTGCAAACTCCGAGGCTTTGGTAGTCCGGTTCTGAACTGCTACCGAATCAACCTCGACCCTCCTATCTAGATAGACCTCGTTAAATCGTACATTGGAGCTCTCTAGCTGTCGACACGCGGCATTGGCCATTGAAAACAGCGGACCTTGCGTCATTGCCGGACCGGCACGGAGGCCGATATCTCCCTGCGAGCCCGTGCAGAGCGTCCATGAACTGTCCGGGTTGCCTTGCTCAATTAAATATGGAATTGTCGCACGGTATGCATCTGATGTTCATTTAGTAAGATCATTGGGTACCATCTTGACTTGACGGCATGGACTCACAAAAGTTCGGATAAAAGTTGATCTCAAGTGCATCATGCAGCTCTTTCGTGGTGATGTCTGTCAATGGAGTCGCGCTGTACGATCCACCAGCTATACGAAATGTTAGCGGGACTCTAGCCTACTGCATATTTTTTTTGCGAATAGTTACCTGCAGCATAGACATGTTGAAAAGAGGGTAATAATCCAGCCCTCACTTTGTTGACTACCCCTTGAACCCCTTCATCTGAGACGATACTTGCTTCGACCGTGGTAATTCCCTCTTTGGTTCCAACATGCTCGAACAGTTTGTCGGCAGAGCTTTGGTTGCGAACAATAGCCAACACGTTCTTTTGCGCCTGCAGAGCACCGATGACGGCGGAAGTACCGATATTCCCAGTCGCACCAACAACCAGCACCGTTTCTCTCATTGTCGTGATTTTTGGTATTCAAGTTCCCATCCGACTGTTCGCTTCGTCCATATATAAGCTCTAGACTGAGAGGGCATCTCGGCTTTCCTTGCAATGCGTCGACCGGCCGCTGATAAATGTGCTGGCGATCTAGCAAAAGGCAAGGATGTATATTCACCCTATCATAGCTATCGAAAGTTGCACTCGATTTCGTGGCCCTGACCGGGGCCCAAAAAGGAGTTTAGCTGCCAACAACAGGAAGCCAATCGGAGCTAAGCGAAAATCTTGAGCCGATGTCATTATAAATCAACCATAACTCTCGGGCCCCGAGACTTGAAATGCCGAAGTGATGCAGCAGAACAATGTCGGTCGGCTGTTTTGAAAGGGCGAATACAGTGATACGTAGAAAGAGAGTACTAAGGCGTCCTTAGGATTGAGTTCGTCTATAGCTTATAAGCGAATCCCCTACTTTCAGGAGATTTCGACCAGCTTTCTGCCTTTCTATACTTTATCCTCCAAGTGACCTTAACCCAAGAATTCAACATGGAACAGTACATCACCACCCACAATGGCGATGGAAAGGCTATATTCTACGCATCCGTCGCAAAACCCCCTGCCCTTCCGATCCCAATCGGCACCATCCAGATCATCTACTCAACCCAAAGCTTCCCACTCAACGTCTCCGCAGCCGATGATATCCAGCAATGGTACGGAAAAGACAGTCGCAAAGCCATATTTGACAACAGCACTCGACGCATCTGCCCCGAGAATGGCACATCAGTATGCATAATCGCTATGAAACCTGGTACTGGTGACGATACTTCCGGTCCCATCTTTCACAGGACCATGACTTTGGATGTCGTTGTCATGATGGAAGGAGCGGTTGAGGTGCAGCTTGATTCAAAAGAGAAAAGGACTTTGAGGGCTGGTGATGTCTTGGTGGAGAGAGCGACCATGCATAGCTGGAGGAATGTGACGCCAAATGAAGGATGGGCGAAATGGGTAGCGTTCATTCAGGCTGTGGAGAGCCCGGTGAAGGTCGGCGATATAAAGTTAGAGGGAGAGTGGCATTGAGAAGATCTAATCGATTTCCGCAAAACAACAGCTATTTTCGCCCACTCTAGGTGTCAGGAGGCACGATGGGCTGGTCTTGGCGCTGCCTCATATAGCGCCTCCTAGCTAGCCTCAGATAGCTACAAAATACAACTACCACCATCCCCATCTGCCATCCATTGACACTAAAAGCTGTATGGTCTGTCGTTTCATTCATGATTTCGAATGACCAGTTGCGTAGAATGGTCGTGAAGAATCTCGGTGCATTGCTGCGATTGCCTTCTCCTCTTGAAGAAGAAACTTGCTGAGAGTACTCCTTCGCATGAAAGGGGCTTGGCGATAGTGCGCGATATCGTGGACTTACCAGTCCCAGCCATGCCATAGAGCCAAAATATACACTTCCCGCCTAGATCTTCCACTTAGTGATTTATCTCCTGAAGTGGATCTGTCCGTGTATCTTTGTGGTATTTTGGCTCGTTCTCGCCAGCATGAGAGCCGAAGGTGGCGCCTTCTGCTTGAGGCAGACTGCTATGAATGAATCTAGGGAGCCGAATCAGTCGCGTAACGTACCATAATTCATTAGCTAGCGCACGTCCCAGTCTAACGCACAGTTTTCACGATGCCCTCTATTACGATAAATCTACTTAGAATATCTATAATTACAAGATCTTAATTAAGAATAAATATAATTAAAATTATTTTTGTGTACCGCAGGGTATAGCAGCTTACTGTGTTCTTTACTGTGTTCAGTGCTTGCGTCACCCGCAATATGGCAC
>JAFHBV010000657.1:0-14358 GCA_019022785.1 Pseudomonodictys pantanalensis
GTTGGTGGGGGGGGGGGGTTGGCGCTTTTATATCAACAGCTCGATCGGGCGCACGTGGGTTCCGAATTACTCCCGACCAAGCCATTCACCATTATCGTGAGTTCGTAGGCAGGCGAAAAAGCGATTCGCGCACAGCCCCGGATTATGACTCCTCCAGGTACTCTTTCTTTCCAACTTTTCTCTTTACTGCCCTGACTTGTTCCCTTTCACTGCTTGATCGCACTAGCCATCCAAGTATCCCTCCTCTCCTCAGGTACCCACGTAGCATTCTTGAGCAAGCAATTCGCCCCAGGATCCCCATCCGCCACCATCTCCGTCAAATTCGCTCCATAAACCACACCTGCACATAACGGCTCTTGGGCGCACTTGTCCATGCAGCTCGTTATATTGTACAGCGTGTAGCGCGCGATATCGTGGATGGAGGGGGACTGCGTGTTGGGTACACCACGGCGACATGTGATGTCGAAGGTAGCGCCGTGCGCAAGGAACGGCGTCTGTATACCACGCGGTGTGGCTGCCGGGGCGCCTGGGGCGGTGGGTGTTGCTGCTGCACAGGGGAGGGCTGCCATGCCTACGTTGCCGGATGTTACTGGGCCGGAGGGGTCGGTGGTGGGTGTGGGTTTGGAGCTTGATGGTGTTAGCATTGATATCACATCGAAGAGCAGAATCGAAAGAGAGACGTACGACTTATTCGCATAATACCCACCCACACCACCACCCACAGCGGCACAAACGATGAATATGCTGGCCACAATTGCAATGATGAAGAACGTTCGCCGCCGGAATCCACATATCCTATCTCTTTTCCTCTGCACACTGTCTTCGTACGGTATCAATCCGGCATCGTCATACCCAATCTGTTTCTCAGAGGTCGGTGAACTGCCCGAGCTCCACCAATGTTTCGACTTAGTATCAACTTCCTTCGTCGTAGGATACGGGTAAGGCCCATTAGGATCGACCTGCAACCCCTCCCCCTCTCTGTCCACCTCCGGCGCCGACAGCCCATCCTCCACTACCCTTGGCAGCCGAGGGCTCTGATATACCGGCCGGGGAGCATGATTCGGACTCGTGGGAGTATCCTGGA
This sequence comes from Pseudomonodictys pantanalensis, assembly GCA_019022785.1. NCBI lineage: Eukaryota > Fungi > Ascomycota > Dothideomycetes > Pleosporales > Parabambusicolaceae > Pseudomonodictys > Pseudomonodictys pantanalensis. The sequence continues at coordinate 1,085 of JAFHBV010000657.1, forward strand.
TTAAATTGATATCAGGAATGCGTGCTGCCATGTCTTCTATCCTGCGTCTAAAATTACGTCTGTGGATACGAACAAGGAAGGCCTGAGAAGTCGCGAGCGGAATTGCAGAAGGAGAGCAATCGCAATGCAAGCGCCCGCGACCTGCGAGGGCAGCAAGAAGGGTTAAGGAAACCCATTCCCTTCAGGCGTCCAGCTTCTGAGGCCGCAGATCCTAGACATGGCGAACTAGCAATATGACGCTGCCCCAATCACCGGCCCGTGAGGTGCCCAATCGATCGAGACAACGTGCCGTGCTCCCGTGAACGCATGCAGATGTGCAAGCAGAGCCTCAGTCTGGGTATTGGTCGGTGGTGATCGTGTATCACCTTCGGCGCGTCCGAATGGTTGCGGTATCAACGCCCGATTTGTGTTACCCCACCTCAGAACCTTCCAATTAGACAGAATAACTCTTGCCATTAGCTGTGCGTCGCGGTGCCTGTCTGCACCCTCACCCATGGGCATCGCACCCCGCACGCGTCCTGCACGATGTGCGACAGAAGGAACCGCGTTCCTAAAATTAAGACTTGGGGGATGAGCCAACTGAGGCGGTGCTGTTGATTCGAGCTCTTATTGGGCAGAGTTCAAGAGGCGCAGGATTTGCGGCTGAAGCGGTTCCAGCCAGCGATGTCACGTTTCCGGGCGGCTTTGTCGTCCCAACCTCGCGTGTTCTTGTCCCAGCATGGCGTGCGCGCCTCGGCTTTGTAGAATCCTGGCAAAACCGGGAAGTCCTCAGGCATCCAATTTAACCAAGCGGGTCGATGCGGTCATCGCGGAAGCACCTCGGAAATGGGTTGCAGCTGGCTTTGATCCGGACGGGAAAACACCATGGGAAACATAGAAACGGCGTGCTATGAACGCGCAAGACATGGCTACAGTCGTGTTTTGATCGAAGCGGTAGATTGGCTTTGTGATTACAAGGTACTATGGTATGTAAAGCTGCGAAACGCGTCGCAGTGATCTTGCCGTGGGCATGCGGCCGTGCGAGCTCTTTCTCTCGTGAGCTCGAGGTATCCCAGATCAGTCCGTCTAAGGTATCGTCAACCATAACAAGAGAGAAAAAAAGGTGACTATGCAACTCCAGAAAATGCAGCAAATGCATGCGGAGACAAAACGATGAAGCGACGCAAAGTCGTCATGCTAGAAAAACGCCAATTTTTGTGCCAAATGCGACAGCCCAGGGTATCATGATGCAGCAACGTAAACAACAAATCTTTGTACAGAGAAGTAGGTGAGAGAATCGAACAAAGGAAATGGCGGGCGATATTAGGGGTAGTGTCCTTTGGGGGCGCCGTAGCTGATGGAGTCTTTCTTTCCATCGTGTTTGGGATGGATGATGGCTTTTTGTTTGGTGGAGAGGTAGGCGGAGAGGGCGAGGGTCATTAATGTGAAGAATTCTGCGGATGCGGCGCCAATGGCTGTGTAGAATGCGACTCCCTGTGCTACGTTAGCTTTCTGTTTGGTGTGCCGAGAGGTGGAAGCATTCGTACCTGCTCCTCGCAGACAGCGCGGTACTGGTATCGACCGTTGCTCATCACGTTCCTGTTGGTGCAAGCATATCTCCCCAGGCTGGCTTTGCTCTTCCTATCTATCAGGCAGAATGCAGCGAGCGCGGCAACCCACAGGATGACGCCAAAGCTCCCCGCCACTATCCGGTAGACATCGCGCGAGCGGATGGGCCGGCGAAACGAACGCGTAAAGGAGAGGGTGAGGGTTGCGACGGAAGCGAGGAAGTTTGCGGCGGCGACGGCGAAGAGTATCAGGGTCGGGATGAGGTTCGTTCTCGCGGGCCATGTCATGGGAAGCTCCCCCTTTCGGAGGTCCAGCGAGCTGTTGCCCCGGTAGATCTCGAGGGTGTGCACCAGAAACACGACAACAGCGCCGCTGAGGACAATGACGAGCAGGCGGAGGGCGGATCGCAGTCGACTGAGCCAATGCGCGTGCGAGCCGGCGAGCTCCAGAGGCATTGGCATGCGTGCGCTGAGGCGGGCGGGCTGCGGCTTGAACTTGTACCCGCCGTAGTCTTCAGCAACAGGATGGAAAGGGGGCCCGATCGGGCTCGAGATCGCGTACGTGGGCGACCTCGATGGCGATGAGGGCGAAGGTGGATGGGAGGAGGGAGACGAGTCGAGGTGGATTCGGGGGGAAGGTTCGACGCGAGCTGCCATCTTAGTCAAATCGACATCCGGGGCAGGCTGGGTATCGCGATCGCGATAGTCGGTCTCCCAGCGCTGCACTGCGTATACCCGCGGATGATGGTGCGAAATGGGATGGCGGCGCGTCTGGCACAGAGCAGGTGGAATTGAAGATGGGAATTCACGAAAAGGTCGGCTGTGAAGGTTCTCGCCGTGGTTTTGGGGATTCATTCTCATTTCACAGGGGGCCAGGGCCGCTCCTTTGGGCTTAGCTCGCTGAAGGCGTGGGCTGGTGGGCCGTGGCTGAGTCTCCAGTCCGAACAAGGCTGATTGAACATGGGATGGGACCATGGCGCTGCTGCTGATGCCGGGACTTTTGAATGCTCTGCTGCACGCCGCACTGCTCTACATTTCCGCCGCAGTGGCATTGAATGCACTCCTGCCCCATTGCTGCTGTTTCTTCTTGATGAGCGTGGCTGATTGCTCGTGGAAAGCATATGGCTGCGGCGCCGTCTCGACTCCCAGAGGATGCGCCAGGAAATGCGACCGGTCCACCGTCGCCTGTCATTGGCCCGCTGTTTCAAGGGCACGCAATTCCTTCACCCAAGCTGTCAGCGATCACCGCTGCTTGTCTGCAAGCTTCAAACGTCGGAGAATTTTGCTTCTGCTTCACAACGAACTCCGTCGTCCGCTTCGACGCTCCACGTCTTCAATACAATTCCGCAACGTATCTTCAGTTGTGTGATCATCGTTCCAGATCGACTCTCGTGCCTGTGCCGTCCCGCATCTCGAGAGATGGCAACAGGTTATCCATACCTCTGCAACGAGTGCCGTTTGCAGCCAGCGGGCCTACAGGCAGCTGCGGCCCGTCACGTCACAGTTTCAAGAGATCCGCACCAGGCTCTCCGGCTGACTTTATTTTAAGACATGCCCGCACGTTCCTGGGCGGCGTGCCTCGTTGTCAGATTCTTAAAGGGCTGCGCTGCAGCAGCGGACTCAGCCTCTCAGGCAAACAGAATCTGAAGGACCACGCCTAGATCCTCCGTTACAGAGTCCTTGGGCGGGGCTTTCATTTCTATACATCTTCTGGTCGACTAACGAATCGCAGCGAATTCGGAAAAGCTAGGGACGTTGAGGGAGCCCATGCCCAGGCCGATAAATTCCAAGTTGCCACCATGGCTGCCACTCTGCAAGAGAAGGCTATGAGCTGAAGACGCTTCTGGTAGTCCACCGCGAACTTGCATACTGGCCCCACATCCGCCGTCCGCTTGCAGCTGTGCATGAAAATCCAGACCGGCGCCACAATTTTACGTTGAACGAAACGCTACCTGCACCTCACGGCCAGCTGTTCACATCAAGCGCGCGACAGCTTATCTGCAAAGGCCAGATCTACCGTAGCGACGTCACAAAAGAAACATTATATTGATAGTGCCAGATTTCCGGTTTGGTCAGCAGTTCTCTGGTGGCATTATTGGTGGTGGAGTAGTCAGCGGCAACCAAACAGTGCAGAGCCTTGTACCGCCTACCACCGCGCCACACCCTGCGACCCAGATTAGACCATCTTTGAGGCCTTAGGCATGCATCGCCTACACTACACTTGCCACAGAGGACAGAGTACAAGATATATGCCGTACTGCTACGTCACCGGATGGAAAACGCCTCTACGGCTTGCAGCAACTGTCTAGATATGTGCGTAGATACCGGGCCCGAGTACAGCTTCGCCTCGCTTATATGATTAGAACGCAGTTATCAGCAGCTCTACTTTAGGAATACAGCGTGAGTATACTCACCACAATTACGCTTTACTACATCGCAAGCCACTCTGCTAATAACATCCTCGTTGGGTTGGGTCGCCGCGCTTCGCGTTTAGTTCACGTCTGCTTATTAACTACTTGTGCAAACCCAGATAATACTCCTTCACCCCCTCCACAATCTTCTTCACCTCCTTTGCATCCAACTTCTCCTTCCTATCCGGCGTATACAGCCCATTAACTTCCTGCTCAATATCCGTCAACTGCGTATACACAAACCCACAAATATGCCCACCCTCCACAATGCCCCTCATCATCATCTCAATCCGCTTCAGCAAATCCTTCGGATCACTCGCCGTCGTGTATCCCCAATCCCTCTCTCCAGACGCCGCATCCCTCGCGATATTGATCCCTCCAAACTCTGTACACAGCACCGGCGCACCCTCCTTATGCTTCGACCCCTCATCACCCTCTATACCCGGCAGAAAGATACCCCGTCCAGACTTCTCCGCTAGCACGCCCTCGAGCGTTGCACAAGTCCGTGTAAGCGCGTCTGCATCCGCATAGTCATGAAAAGTGCTCAAATCCGTCCTCACATGCTCCCACCCACAGTTATCATTGATCGGCCTGCTCGGATCCAGCGCCTTCGTCATGTAATACAGGCTCCGCACATGATCTCTCTGTCTCTTACTCCCCTTCAGATCCGTATACCCCCAGCTTTCATTCACCGGCGTCCACGCCACGATACAGGGGTGATTGATATCCCGCATGACCGCTTCTTTCCACTCTTGGTCAAAGCGATCCATGTATTGCGAGGAGAACTGGTACGCGTTTGCCATTTCGCCCCAGACGAGGAAGCCGAGACAGTCGGCGTGGTAGAGGAACAGGGGATCTTCAACTTTTTGGTGCTTGCGGCAGCCGTTGAATCCCATTGCTTTGCTGAGGGCGATGTCCGTCGCGAGGGTGGCGGGTGAGGGCGGCGTCATGAATGTGCGGGGCCAGTAGCCTTGGTCGAGGAGGAGGGCGTGGAAGTAGGGCCGGTTGTTGAGGCGGAAGGTGGAGTTGGACCAGGAGAGGGAGCGCATGCCGGTTGTGGTGTGGATGGTATCGAGTAGGGTAGAGGTCGAGTCGTAGAGGTTGATGGTTAGGGAGTAGAGGGTTGGGTGTTCGGGAGACCAGAGGGCGACGCCGTTGAGCCAAGCGGTGATGTCGGGTTGTGCTGGGAAGGTGGTGTCCTTGGATATCGCTTCCAGTGCGGATTCCGGTAGTCGCATGTCCGCTTCGAATGTGACGAGGTCTGTCTCTCTTGGCAGATGAATCTTCTCCGTCTTGCTCACCACAACGTCGCCCAACCTCACCTCCACATTTACTGCATACCCATATCCTGCCGCCCTCTCCAGTACTCTCACACTAGCCTTCAACTTACCTCCCTCAATGTCATCACTTCTGAGCACCGTGCCTGTACTCGAGCTCCCAATCCTCGTCCTAGGCACGACCTCCATCCACACGCTCTGCCAAATTCCCCCACTTGGCGTGTAGAAGATACTCTCCGGCTGCGCACCCCAGTACTGCTTTCCACGTGGCTGTGTCAGATCATACGCTGAGTCGTAAACTCTGAGCGTGAGACGCTGCGTACCAGGCGAGGATTCCCCAAAGCAATCTGTTATGTCGATGTCAAATGGTACATGACCGCCTCTATGGCCGCCAACGAACTGGCCATTCAGCCAGATTTTGCACTCGTAGTCTACGGCGCCGAAACGAAGGAGGAGTCGATCACCCTTCTCTTTCTCTACTGCAGTCCGTAGATCGGCGATATTCCGTTCGTACCAGAATACTTCGTGCACGCCCTTCTCTTCGATGCCGCTAGCGGGGCATTGCCACACATACGGCACTTGTATATCTCTCTTGACGTGTTTTTCTAATTGATCTGCTTCCCAGGCATTGTTCTGAATCAGGTCTTGAGGGTTCGCGGCGATCTTGGCGGTGATTGACTCGCTTTCTGTGTTTGTATTTGTGGTTGTGGAGTTGGTTGGGAGAACGGCAATTTCTTGGGGTAGGCCGGTGAGGTGCCAAGTCTGGGTGAGGCCGACGTCGTTGTCGTCGAAAAGGAAGGACCAGGGGCCGTTGAGGCTAGCCCAGTGGAGGTTCTGGCGGATGAAATCGGGGCGTGGGTACTCTTGTTCTGCCATGATGGAGAAATTGACCAGATGCTTAGTAAAATGAGGGAGTGATGGAAAGTTGAGAGAGCTTGATCTTTTTTTCTAAAAGGCTGTGTAGGATTCGGCGATGATGTTGTGGTGGAGAAGGTGAGGGGCGCATACCTCGGTCGGCTTACTATATCCGGCCTAGCTCCTTCACAGCACTTGCACCGCAGACACAACGAGCATCCATCGGGGCAATCCCCTTCTCTCCACCTGTGATCTTTTCGGTGTGTATCTTTGTTTTCGTAACTTTGTTTCGGTGGTTAACTGTCAATCGGTGATCTACAACATGGCTTTCTCATCCTCTCAGCAGCCAAGCCGCAGCCCATGTTTCAAGCGCGTTAGAGAAAGCCATGGCAAGCGAAGAAATATCGGATTCTCGAATACCATACAACGCTGCACTGTATAATTTACTATCTTCATGTTCTATTCCACGCTCGTATTTGCGCTTTTCAGCGTTGCAGCGTCAGGAAGAGAAGAGTTCCCATCCGATGAAAACCTCCGTTGGGACTCTGGAACCCAACAGCTCCTCAACGAGATACCACCGAATTTCGAAGGACAAGCTGAGGCAACCACACAACCATCAGCATATTCACACCCAATTTGGTCTCATGAACCGTTCTGCTCCTCCGAAACCCGCCAAGAGAGCGCGAAGAAGTACTGCACTTATACGACATCCGGTTTCCGTCAAGGCTCCGGGCTCAGCATCATCGCGTCCCCGGCCGCTATAGGCACAATCAGTCAAACCTTCAAAAATACGGAGGCAGCACCATTCCGATCATCCGAAGGTCTTTCAGTCCAGGACATTCCCAACAAAGGCAAAGGCCTCGTCTCCACCCACTCCATTCCCACGCTTAGCACCATCCTGCTTGATGCACCCCTCCTGGTTCTCAGCGCCAACCTCCATTCCTCGGTCTCAAACAATCAAAAACACCGACTCCTCAACCGCGCGGTCAACAGACTCCCCGCAGCCGACCGCTCCCAGGTGCTAGCCTTAGATCAGACCTCGAGTGGTACGCCCGCAGAAAGTGCGCTTAAAACCAACGCCTTCGCATGCCAAATCCACGATGGAGACGTAGGAGATGGCTACGTGTGTCTCTTCCCCAACGTAGCGCGAATCAACCACGCATGCCGCCCGAACGCACACGCACGTTTCATCCCAGCAAGCCTCATGATGGAGGTCAAAGCCCTCCGAGACATTGCTCCGGGCGAAGAGATTAGCATCTCCTACGGCGACATCGCCCTCCCCTACACCATTCGACGAGCCAGCTACCAACAAAATTGGGGCTTCACGTGTAGTTGTCAGCTATGTACCGCGGATGTGTACACAAGAGGCGGCAGCGATCAGAGAAGGAAGAGATTCAAACAGTTAAGAGGCTGGCTGGAAGAGTTGACTGCTGATACTTTTGATGCGCAGCAGGTCATTGCCTGGGAGGAAGAAGTGCTGGAGCTAGCGAGCAAGGAGGGCCTGGAGACATTGGTTGCAGGGGACTATGAGAGGTTGGCGTATGTATATGCCGGGCAGGGCAAGGTTAAGGAGGCGACAGCCTGGGCGAATAGAGCCAGACAGAATCTGTTAGAGTGGGTCATTGTAGACGGAGGGCCCCAGAATGAGTTGGTGAGGATTGACGGCTTGTTGAGGGAATTGGGTGGTGGATGATGGATGATGTTGGAATGACTCACATACGTTTTCTTTTTGCGAATAAGAGCTCCTAAATTGGTCATATCATTACCTGTGCCTATGATCGGTCCGAATTGATACCCAAGATGCATTACGAGTAAGGAAACTGGGATTTCCGTCTAATAAGATCAGTTGGATCGCCACTGCTCAGTCTTCATCCCTACCTAACTAGCATTGAGATACCTACTTAGTAGGTAAACTAGATCACCACCGCAAGGTGAGAATCATCGATAACTCAAATTGCCCGTCTAGCCCATAGATCCAGGAAATCAAATCGTGCCGTTGGACAGGCCTTCCATGGCCGGTCGAGACCATTGTAAGACCTCAAATAGTCCCCTAAATAGAAATCCCCATCCTCTCGCTAATAGCCTCCTCCCCTTCTCTACCAATGCCTAGTCCATCCTCACACGTGCACGCATACTTCTTCCGATACTCATATGGTGGCAATCCATCCAGCGCCTCCAAAGCAGCCTTACAAGCCTTCGGTCTCGCATACCTCCCGCTCGCCGCGAACCCATCAAAGAAGACCTTATTGTGAATCATTACCATGGCCACAACCTGCTCCTTGCCACCCGGCAGCACAGTTCCCGTCAATCCAGTCGCGAGCCGCCAATCCCGACATCCCATGTTGATCTGCAGGAGCTTCGACAGACGTGTAGCAGGGTGATTATTAGCAAAGCCGTCATACATGGACATGTCGTGGAAAAAGGGCTTGAGGTGCATATCGAAGAATTGCTGTACGACATTGAAGTCGAACTCCGAATCCACAAATATCGCCGCGACGTAGGCTTCCACCACATCAGCCAGGCATTTCGGCGGTTCACCGGGCACCTCCATCCAGTAGCTCACAGCGCCGTTGGCCTCGCGCTCCGCCTCGGTGATTTCCATGACGTAGTTCTGGATCTCGCTGGAAAGCAGAGCGTTGTTCTGTCGAATGTGCTGGTGGAAGCCTAGCTTCACGCAGGCGGCCCCGAGGAACTTGTTGGAGACCATGGGCATTTTGTGCTCGGTGAGCCATTGGGGGTCTTTGTCTGGATGACGGTAGAAGAGGTACATGATGAATGCTTGGTCGAGGAGGGAGTCGCCAAGGAATTCGAGTCGCTGGTAGTGCGGGATGTGCTCCCACATGAAGGACTGCGAGGGGTGTATGAACGCGGAGCGGAGCAGGCGGGGATACTTGAAGTGGTAGGGGTGCTTCTTCTCGACTTTCGCGGCGAGGTCTAGTTGGGTGGCAGTTGCTTCGGCGGTCTGATACTTGGGCTTTTCGTAGGCGGCGTAGTAGTCGGAGAATTTCTCCATCAAATGGTCGTCGCTTCGGACGAAGGTCTTTACGGCTTTGACAGCTTCATCCCAGTTCTCTTGCACCCATTTGCCGGGCTTGTTGTGCTCCATGAAGGCTGCGCCAATGAAGGCTTCGCAGACGTCTGCAACGGATTTGTCGCCGAGTGAGTGCTTGACCACTTCGTTGCCCGTACTCTTCATACCCTTGCCTTTGAGCAATTTTGGTCCTTTAGGATACCACATACGACTGTACTCATTAGTTGAGATCCTTCTGAGCAGCGGCTTACTTACCGAGAGAACGCCTCCGTGCGAGCGAATTCCATCAGGTTTAGGTGATCTCGCGCCGTCTCAAACAGATTCTTGTTACACAGCATGACCATGCGACGCACATGGAACTCGAATTCATTCTCTTCGGGTTGCATGACGAAAGTCGAGATGGATGTAGCCATCTTGAGAAAGCAATCGCCCATGAACTCCAGTCGCTCATAGTTAGGACCCATGCCGCTCTTGAAGTTGATCTTTTCCTCTCCATGTTCTTCTGAATTCTCAGAATCTTTAGTGAGTGCCTCTAATGCAAGAGCCGGCCCAACCCGGAGGTCAAGATGCCGACAGGCCTCGAGCGCGATTAAATAGTCCTCGAAGCGATGAATGATGGCAGGGAAGACGTAACACATCGCTACAAACGGGGTAGGGAGCTGTGCGTGCCTTAGCATGGATTCCTACAATATGACTAGGCGATACTTACAGCCGATATCCTAAACGGCTCCGGGCAGATGTAAACGATGTTGTGTGCCCTCACAACCTCCGTTTCGTCTACTTCTACGGTGGCCAGTAGATTGCGTCTGAAAGGGATTTTCTCCGCCTCCATAACTGGTTGCTGTTCATTCCAGACAGCTCTCGCTCGCGCCTTGCTCCAGAGACTGACTGAGTAGTCCAAAATGTCTTTCGAGTACTTGTAGGCAGGCGCGGTATCGGGGACCTGATCGTGAGGACCTAGACCGGGAACAACCGCCTTTGAGTAGAAGCGACGCCCTCCGTCACCGCGATCTACTATATACCTATCCGCGAGGGCTGCATTATCCATCTCTGGAGTCCACCTATATTCAGACTTTTCGCACACAAGACGGATTTGTATCATGTCGATTACGTCCTCCGGCTTCATTGCTGTGGTCAAGGCCCTGATCTTGTCAGAGCGGACAGGAACGATCCAGTATGGGATCTTCGTATCATCTTCTTCGTATACTTTTGCGAATATGTCTTCGAATACTCGGATGAAGAAGGGGGTGAACAGCTTTAGATCTCGATCCGTGACCATCATGGGATGTTTCAGCGGCGTTGACACAACGTTCGATGAGCGGCCATCCTTGAGGAAAATCGGAAACTTGGGCAACCGAGGAAAGGGGGCCCTAGTGAGAAGACCAATGGGCTGATGAGGTCGCTCGAGACCCACATCAAGGTCAATCACCGTAAGGTACAGGCGCTCCGGTATGGTCCCGATGCCATTCTGCCAAAAGTCCGGCTTCACTCGCATTGGATAGAGGTTCTTCTTTTTCTCGCTGATAGCAAGCCCCGCGTTCCTCATCAAAGGCAAAATCTTTACACACGTAGGTAGCAGGTGTGCATCCAGGTGGCCCTTCTTCCGGAGCTCCAGGCACATCTCAAAGGCGGCTGAACACTTTGCGTCAACTTTCTTTCGATGCGGGCGACCCACTTTAGAGATGATTGGAGCACACTCCGGCAATATCACTTCGCACTGGAATCCTCTTCGGTCGGTGGCCAGAATGTCGTCTCTCAGGTCGACGGTGTTCATGACGTAAGTCGCCTGAAGGACTACATCGTGGTTGGAAGTTGGGAGACACGCGACGAAGTGGGCTATGATCGACAGACTCGACCTGTAAGTGAGCCTGGCGCCGGTTTCAGGGTCAGTGAAGGCTCGATGGTCAGGCTCTGGCCGGGAAGGGACCTGCAAGTCATCGTCTATGCCGTCTAGAACTCGATCACTTGATAGACCCTCACAGAAATTTCGCATGATCGTCTCCGCAGTCCTTGCACTATAGAGGAGGGCCCGGTGATCAGTATTTCCTTCTTCAAGCATGTGAAGATACTTCGAGTTCCGATGCCTAGCTCGACCTCGTGACTGAACGTAACCGATCATGGTACGGTATAGGTCGAATCGTACGACGAGGTTGCACTGCGGGATATCGAGGCCTTCTTCAGCGACTGAGGTGGAAAAGAGACAGTTCAGTTCGCCACGACGAAATTTGGCGACGGTCATGATTTGCGAGCGAAGAGAGACGTTCATCTCAGCGATACGTGAGTTGACTCCGACGAGAATGTCACTACGCAGGTGGGGGCCGCCAATATGTTTGAAGATAGTCTGGAGGAGTCGGGCAGTCTGACGCTGCTCAGTGAATACGATGCACCTGGCGTGACCAGTCCTGCAATAGTACTTCTTTAGCCAACGTGCAAGGAGGAGCACTTTGGAGCTGAGGTCTGCCGTGGTGGTCGTGGGCGCCCTGCAGTCATGTTGCTGCACGAACGCAGCGGCCTCCTTCAACCGCGCAATGTGCGCATTCAGCTTCTCGATCCCTTCGTCCTGGAATGCTTTGTGGTGGCTGAATTCTTCGCGAATCTGAAGCTTTCTGCTCTCTTCCTCTGTGAACGCGAAAGACCAGTACTTGTCCGCTGCCCAGGGCCCCAGTTCGGACCCAATCTTCTTGGCCATCCGGAAGAACTTCTCGAATGTGGAGATGCTACCGTACCGGGTCTTCATTGCTTGGTACAAGGAAGTTTCAACCCCAGCCAGCAATCTTGGGTAAATGATGACTTGTTCCTCCGGCTTGCTAATACTGTTCTGCATGAGCGTAAGATCCGAGGTCGTAGCGATCCTACAATGGAGCATCTGCTCCAAGCTTCGCGCTGCTTCCTTGATCACTGTGTTTGCATCCACAGGAGAGGCCGTCATACCGAACACCCGCGGTCTCTTCGAGACGTCTGGCTCCTTTTTGTAGTAGTCCTTCATGAGACGCGCGTAGGGGTGGTTATTTTTTGCATGGTGAGCCTCATCAAAGATGAGGAGGTTGACCTGCGGAATCGTGATGAAAGAATGCATCATGCACTGTACAAGCACCTCCGCCGTGCAGACAATGACCATGTTTTCGGAGAAGTACTTGGTCCATGTGGGCTTTTGCCATAGACTTGCACCCATGGAGCCGCATATGGCTTCGACACGCTGGTCGAGACCACACCGCAAGACGTTGGCTTGTTGAAATACTAGATTGATGGAGTTGACCTGCAATGATGTCAGGGCAGCGGTAAGACTGGATTTACAGGCTTACCAAGAAGAATGCAACCTTGGGTGCTTTGCCCTTTGCACGGGACTCAAGCTCCAGATCCAGGATATGTCGAAGCAAGAGGGTGGCGATGTGCGTCTTGCCTGAGCCAGTATCCAGAACAGCGATGATGTTGTCCTGTTTGGCACGCTGGAAAAGCTCAGTCTGATAGTCTCGAGGATTGCTAATGCGAGCGCTGTTCTCTTGCTTGGCTAAAATATCACGAATGGACAGCTTCTCATCTTTGGCTTCTGCGATGGCCTGTTTGACCTCCTTCTCCGTGATCTGCTCAGTTCGCTTCGCGACGTATGCTCGAAAGATCTCATTCTGAGCTCGCCTTCTCTCGGACTGGGTCTTCGGATCGTGTGCGCGGGCAACATTTGCATCGATGTCGCTGTCCTCATCGTCATCGAGATCATGATTGCCTTCCGAGTCTTCATCATCTGTGAGACTCGCGGGGTGCTCCTTCTCGATCGTTTCGTCGGGCTTGGTATCTTCCCCCCTTTGTCCTTTGCCCCAGAAGTCGATATCGTCGTCCACCTGTTCCATTTCAACCTTGTCAATGTTGCCCCACCCCATGTTGAGATATTTGGCAATGGCTGGTTGGGACAATTAATTTTGTTACATGCACCCCGGAGTGAGCCAGATATCCAGCGAATGCCTCTGGGAAATGACTCTGATGGATCGTAGGAAGAAGGAGTCGATAGAAAGCGACAGAAAGAGAGATCTGTGTAGATCGAGAAGTGCGGTCAGGTTTGTTTGCGTTGAGCCTCAAGGTAAGAGCAAACGGTTTGGTTACCCCCCCCCCCCCCCGGGCACCGGGGGGGTGGCGAGTGTGTTGCGCTGGGGACACCCGC
>JAFHBV010000658.1:0-28525 GCA_019022785.1 Pseudomonodictys pantanalensis
CACCCTTGCCAGCCTTGTTTAGCGAGAAAAGGTACCGAGGCGGCTCCCGCTTCCCCGGGCCACAAAATATTCCCCCCCCCCACCCGGTTCCTCTTCAACAGCCCCCCCCCCCCCTCTCCGCTCACTTGCTAGCAGCCCTCGACAGCCCAGCATCAGCAACCCATCCAGCATTGCAGCACATGCACACCTTCTAGCCCCATCGCGCAAAGGCGCTGCTTACTCGTCTCAAACACCCAGCACGGCCGCCTTCAATGCGACGAGACACCCCAACACCTAGGCACCCATCGGCGCACGAGCTGTGCTGTGCCCAAGACAAACTTCCACGAGCGTCTCCGCTGGCAGCCCTACTTGCCGCTCTTCCTGACCGAAACACCCAATTCGCCTCACCGGATGGTCGTGAAGCCGTCAAATCACATTATTTTCCGCGCGAGGAAGCCACATCCGTCGCCTCGCAGTCACGTGCCTGCCTACCTTCACCCTGCATACGCTATCCCAGCCGACGATCTTACAGGTTTTGGCCCATTTTGGGCCGAGGATGGATATTGGGCATCCAGGTCGCGGATGAGGTCGCGGAACCGGCCTCCAAAATTAGCTACAAGTGTTTCAGAAGCCGAGGACTCTCCCGTCTTCAGTCAGAAATTTTTAGAGAGTCAGCTTACCCATAAAGTCACGGGCTGCATGCGTCAGCAGGTCCATCATAAACTTCTCGAGTAGCTCGTATAGCGCACACATGCCAGTCATAATCAAATTCATGACGAGAAACCAGAACATTTCACATTGATGCACACGTCTACCCAGACCATCCTAACCATCCCGCTCCCAACTCCCCATTATGCAGTTCCCTCAAAATGTTCTCTTGACGAACGCCGCCAGCCACGCCTCTTGCCAGCTCCATCCGCCGCGCTTCCATCCACCATCCATCAGAGGACAAGGTAATCCAGGCCGTTGTTCCATCGCATAACGCATGAACCCTAAAGAAAAGACGCCGGGAAATGGTATGGTACAGAAGGAAATCGTAGCCAAAGAGAAGAGAAGACGCTATACATGCCAGATGATCAAAGAACCAAGATACCCAAAATGCAAGCAAAACATTCTTTTGGGGGGAAGAAAAGAGTGCCGCCAGCCGGAAAGAGAACAGAACGAGTAGACGCGCTATCGATACACCGAGCCTGACATGTCGCTCAAGAGAGTCCCATCCAACGCCGTGCCTAAGAACTGCTCTACAAGGAAAAATATGCCAAGAATCGGCAACATAAACACAAAGTCAAGGAGGAAATTGCTGGCACCAAGAAAATGGTATAAAAGTGAAGCAGAAATTAGGGGTATCGCGAAAAGAGGAGAAGAGGTCCAGGCATCGTTACCCGAGCGTCCTGCCGCCGGAAACGATGCCTTGACTGGGGGTACGAGGCAAGGTAGGTCGAATGGTAGGCGAGTTGTAGCCTCGATCCGAGGGGAAGCTTGTGACAGACCTTGCATCCCAGCTCTCGTCGCCAAGTGCTGTCAGCCAGGTGTTGCCAAAATCTTGCCTAAGCGCCTCGATTTTCTTCTTGTAGAGGTTGCTGCTGACGTCGAACTCAGGAGGGTTTGCTACATGTTGCGGTATTGCTGTCGACTTCATGGCCGTGTCGAGAGGTGGCAGGTCCTGATGACCCATTTGCGATGGAGACGTAGGACTCAACTCTGGTGGGACAATTTTCTTCGCGGGGTCTCCAGAGATGTCACCTTGAGGCTCTTCAAATCGCGGTGTGTTATCCGCCGACACTTCTATCATCTTGGTTGGCGGTTGCATTGTCGCAGTATCATACGCAGGTGGAGAAGCCATGACAGAGATGGAAGGGTCCGGCAGCTGCGAAGCGGCTTCAGCTTGAGTAAGCTCGACTATTCTCCGCTTAGTCGGCTTCTTCTTTCGCTGAGACCCTGTGTGCGCACTCTTTCCGCTCTTCGAACGATGTAGAGAGGTTCGCTGAGAACTCTCCCCCTGTTCCGGAATGGGAGGTGGTTTGGCATCCTTCGGTGGCACAGGAGGAGGCATCTCGTCTTCGGGGGGAGGTTTCATGACAGGTACGCTTGGCGGTTCAGGGGCTCTGTCAACGAGCTGTTTCCTCTCGCTGTTGCTCGGGCCAGTCGAATCAATCACAATGTCCTCCTGGTAACCAGGCGTCTTGCGGAAGAGGTTGAAAATAGTGACCCTGTGGTTACTATACGACTTGCAGAACGGATTGTGATGGACGTAGATCTCTGTGATGTATGGAACACCAGTCAATCGTGCAACCTCTGTTGGATCTGTCAACTTATTATCCCTCAGATCAACGCGCTCTAGAGAGAGCAATCGCTCGATACCAGCTAGGGACACGAGCCGATTGGAGCGAAGGTTGAGTGTTGTAATGGCGG
This sequence comes from Pseudomonodictys pantanalensis, assembly GCA_019022785.1. Classification (NCBI taxonomy): domain Eukaryota; kingdom Fungi; phylum Ascomycota; class Dothideomycetes; order Pleosporales; family Parabambusicolaceae; genus Pseudomonodictys; species Pseudomonodictys pantanalensis. Next base: position 2,392 of record JAFHBV010000658.1, read on the forward strand.
GCAGCGGGCTTCGACCTAGAGAATGCAAGCTTTCGATCATACAGTTCGAAAGGTTTAGTGCCCGGAGACAGGAGAGGGTAGCTAGGCTGTCGGGAATCTCAGTGAAGAGATTCGCGGAAAGGTCCAGAGATTGTAGAGTGTTCGCCAAGGGTGCCAGACTCGTAGCTGAGATGTTTGTAAGAGCATTGTCGGCCAAGCTCAAATGTCTCAAGAACCGCCACTTGGTCGAAGGGAACCAACCCAACGACAGGAGATTTGAAGAGCTGCCGCGCGGTGTTGTCGATCGCACACTCGAGCCCGAGCTGCCGGAAGAGCGGCGGATATTCGGCGCACTGGTCCTCCCGTAAACGTTGGAGCTGTGCCGAGAGCTCACGGGTCTGGAAGGAGATACACTTCGTTGGCGCTGGGAGGTCTTCGAGTTCTCACGGATTACCGAGTTTCTTGGGCTGGGGCCTGCAAGCATCCAGTATTAGCATGATTATATCCCAGTGGTAAAGAGTAGAGACGAAAGGTGGCAAAGCTTTGAACTAGCTGAAAGAAGCGTCGTCGCACGTACCTTGTCGTCCCGGTCCTGTGGGTGAACTAGGCGGGGAATCCGATCTTGCGAGCTGAGCCTGTTTCGTAGCCGGACTTCTACACGTACATGTTAGCATGACCTTAAAGTATGTAAAAGCATCTACCGCGTAGCTTGCGTGCCAAGCGAAGGGGCGAAGGACGTACCCTGAAGGCCATGGAATGGATGGCGAAGGCGGAACCTTGGCGGAGCGTCGGCGCCGCTTGTCAATGTCGTCCAGAACTATGTTGATCAATAGATCTGCTGGATCATCCACACCCGCCCGTTTGACAGTGAGACTGCGTAGGTTTTCAGCCAACCGATCCCAGCCGTAAAATTGTCGGAAATCCACGTCATAGATCTCAAGAGCCGTAACATTCTTGAAGGCGTGGAGCGGAACGGCGCTGTCGAAGGGAAACTCTTCGTATCCTGAAATAAGGCGAGCCTTGTGATCTGGCGCGAGCCTCAAGCACGGTATCTTGGTGAAGGCGGAATAGAGGTACTTCAAATCTTCCTGCAGTTGCGCTTTCTGCCTCTCTACTTTGGCAGCACTGTTCGACGAGAGCCGAAGCGATGACCACAGAGAAGACATGCCTGACATCACGCTGCGAATGCTTGAGACAGAGTGTATGGAGTCACGGTCCGAGGACCTGGTCTTGTTTCGCTGTGCATTACCGAGAAATGACACATAGTTGGTAGGCGAAGCGTCTGTATGGATGTTCTCAAGCCGCACGTTCATGGGCCCAACGGGCACGCCTAGGTCTTCGAAGCGCGAGAGGAGGTAGAACAGGTGGTGCGGGGTCAGTGTGAGCTTCGCAGGCTTGATCGTTTGCGACGTGAATGTGAGGGAGGGGAGGGACAGGGCGGCTGCCCAGACGCTCGAGGTCGACGACGAGGGGGGGTTTGTGGTGCCCGTGGGCGAGGAGGGCGAGGCTGCGTTGCCATGCTTCGGGGCTTGCCGCTGCAACTGCAGGGCATTGGCGAGTGCTTTCTCGTGGGTCCGCACAAAGTAGGCCAGGTTCTAGAGGAGTGTCAGCGTTGGATCCCCAATAGTCTTGAGACTAGTCCATCGAGCAAGAGCGTAGCACCAGGCTTTGTGTCCATGATACCCCGCCTCGGACCAAAGAGGATGCATTCCCACCTTTATGAAGACTTCGCCATTTTCTGTGTCCATGGTTCCTTGACAGTGGACAGCAACTGCATGTAGGGCTGCCCGAGTGTGTCTGGGTATAGCAAGACGTGTGTAGGAAGGGCCACGGTGGACGACTATCGCGTAGCAGTGCCTCGGCGGCGTGCAATTCCTAGAGGAGCGCGATCGTTCCACGTAGGCTCGTTCGTCTGCCTTTGCCAGCCTGTCCTCGTCCGCGTAGGGAACTTGGGGGGTCAGCGTCGGGAGAGTGTCTTGCAGCGGAAAAGATGGTTGGCATAAGAGGCAGGCGCGTTGATGCTCTATGCGAACTCTTGGCGGGATCCGGCGGGGGGTTGCGGGTTACTCACCGACAAAGTCCCTCTCGCTGCCCTAGGTTGAGGGACCTAGGTGACGAGCAAAATGGAGGCGGAAGACGCAGATAATATGCAGCGGCGGCGACAGAACGCAGCCAACTGGGCGGCAGGCGGTTCAGCCAAGCGATGTGCTGCTCGAGGTGGACCAAGGAGAGGTGCAGGTCAGCATGCGATAGCCAGCCGGGAGGATGCAGGGAGCAAGAATAACACCGGCCGCCGCGCACACTGGCGAACGCAGGGAAAATAAAAAAAAATCAGGAATAGGCCCAAAGGACGGAGTGGGCAGTGAAGCCGCGGGGGTATCAACAACAACAACAGACGAGGGCAAACCGAGAGCCGTATCCGCAGAAATGAGGTCTTGCCTTTTCCGAACAGCGGTCCGACGGCGGGGCTTGATGGCGGCGCGCTGGGAACGAGAGGCAGGGTGCGATCTGCTGCTGGACCCCGAAACGATATTTGGTCTGCGCCTGGGGCAGGCAAAGATGGACAGGATGGACAGAGAGGCCGCGCTGGGCTGGCTGTTCGCTGAGGGCGAGGACGCTGGAGATTGCCAGACGCAAGAGCAGGCCGATAGACTGCATGTCAGCTGAGGCCAATCACGCCCGCGTCCGCCTACACCCCCCCGGCCCATGGCGAGCGCTAACGCGGCCTGCAGAACCACCTCGCTTTGTGCTCGAATCGCCGCGCGTCGGACCCTCCCAATCTACAACCTCGAGTATCTTTGCCTGGCACCCCGGGGCGATCCATTCACACCTCTGCCCTGGCCCTGCACCTCTGCTTCGTCGCTTCTTCACCGCATCTCACCGCATCTCTCCCTCAATCGGCCCACAGTCGGGGATCCACCGCAGCAGCGCGCTGAAATTGACGTGACCCGCTCCCTCGGGAGGCGTCGCGTTTGGCAGTGGTTCTCTGCGCGTAGGCGATAGATAGCAGGCCCTTGGCCGAGCACTCGCAGCCACACTAGACGGCTGCATCAAATTTGAGACTGCGTCTGCCAGCCAATGTGGAACGCCGACCGCACTACACCTGACGCCATGATGCTGCAAGAGAAGCACGCAGAAGATGAACTCGGCTTGTCCGCACGACACAGCATACGCCCGCCGCGAACATGTCTCTGAAACAGCGCTCTACTGTACACCATGCTTCAGAGCACCGCCGAAGTAATGCTTGTCGTCGGACTCGAGCTAACCCTGCCCTACGAGACCAGCAAGATGGACGGCGTCACAGGGAGCCTCGAAGAAACACGTCCAACGTCCAACGTCCAACGTGCCGCTGCCGGCGTCGTGCGTCCTTCGGGGCCTCATCTCAGCAGATCCTGACACCATGCACGCTTTCCATCGCATCAGTCGGCACCCTGATGTCTGCTCGCCCCGTCACCCTCCAGAAGCCCTTGCCCAAACGGGTAGTCCACGAGCTGCTCATATGACCTCCGGACGGGAGGCTACTGGTAGGGTTGTGCCCATCAAAGGCATGGCGTGCGGCTATCGCGCGCTGACGACGTGACAAGGTGGACCCTTTTCGATGCCACTCCACGCCTTGCCCTCCCCTTTAGCGTCTACGTACGGGCCGAGCGTCTGTCAAGGGTGGATACGCCCCGATTCGCCGTTTGCGTGCCCGCGCTGCGAGATGACATCCTCGCAGAAAATTCGTTGGACAATCAGCAAATGCACAGGCGCTCGCAGCGTACGATTGGGGAGCCGCATCGTCTTTGCCCCGAGAAATTACTCTTCGATACAGGAGATCGGCCGCTTCGCTGGCTTCACTGGCTTCACATGGCAGCGAGGTTGACAACCGGAACCGTCGGCCACTTCACCCCACTTACCTGATCGAGATCGGGCCCGTGCGCGACGAGCCCGTTCAATTTGGCGCTGAAAACTTGCCCCGCAACACCACAGCCTGCACCAACAGCTGTATCGTGGGCCTGTACGGGAATACTTGGCAAACGTTGCACAATTCATCATGTGCCAGATTACACAGATCATGCCTTTACTTTTCGATTGCCGCACCCTCGTCTACACCATTCCTGCCACACTTCTGAATGGCTTCACGCATTCCTCCGCAGTCTAGACCTGCCCATTGCCACTGCTTGTCATCGTCGGTGCCCTCAATGCTGCAAACTTTTAACCGCCCTCATGCTGTGCGAGAATGGGCTGCATCGGCTTTGCAAAGGGTCTCACCGCTAGATCGACTCGCATACCGAAGCGACTGAAGTCCCCGTGGGGTTTGTATGATTGTAGGAGGCTTGGTATCAGCACCCCCGGAAGTTGAGCCGTGCACATGCTGTCGCCGGGACGAGTGTGCGCATCCCTGCTCTGGTAATCGCTTCACTGCCCTTTCCCGTAAGCGAATACGATCTCACCACCACAGTCGCACGTCCAGAGTTCTATATTGCATTATTGCATTCCAAAGCTTCCGATGCCGGCTCAATCTATCCCCGACGACTGCATACCGTTGATCCTACAGCTACCATTGTATGTTGGGCCGTGCGGAGCATGCTGAGAACGACATCAATATTCAATCCTGGCGTGGATCAGAGCAAGTATGACAGGCAGGACCCTGCATCTGCCCGCGTAACGGCGAAGTTGACAGCTATACACGAGCGGATCTGATATACTCGATATGACGGTCCTGCCGATACGCGAAGCCGTAAGTAAATCCATTGCGAAGGCTTACTCCTTTCTCTTTGGACCTTTTCGGTTGCACAACGACCCGTCGCATACCGTCGAGGAGCGCGTCACGCAAAGACCGCAAAACACCGACACCTCTCTAGTCTTTTCATCGATCTCCACCACAACAAGTTCGAACCTTAGAAACCTTACTCATGACCCACCGGAATACCTGCTCGCAGTTTCGGCACATTTCGGCGTTATCCCAACTAAGCTTCCAACCAGGTTGGGCAGGAACATCCAATCAGCCCAACGCCAAGGATCCCGCGTTCCCGTGCGGCTGCGCTGGGCATTCTTCGGCGTTTAAGTATCGAGCTCTGACATCATCAGACAGCGACACAGAGCAGACGACCCACTATAATGAGCAATCAAGCATCTGCAGCCCGGGTAAGACTCCACTGCGGGCTACCATCACTTCTGACAGCCAGCCAACCACGAGGCTGTATCCACACCACATACTTCAACTCCAACACGTAAGCTTGGGTTGAGTGACTACCTAACTGCCGCAGGTTTGATATCGCCGATGCTCTCCTACTTGACGAGAAATCCAAGTGATCCTCATGACCAACTATCTGCAAACACACCTGGAGATCTCTCGGTATACTTCGAGCCATACCGAAGGCGTCTACAAGGCCGCCGGCCTCCACACCGACATGCTACACTTCAATATTACTAACTCTTGTAGATGCAATCCTTTCCTAAGCAAGTATCAGATTGCCCTTTGACTCGTGTAGTCCATCACATCAATTGCCTTGTACCAAGGACTGGTCTACCAAACTATCCACGACACGGTGTTGCACGTACGCTCACGGCACTACTCTAGTCTCGCATCCCATACCATGTCGCATCAGCCCGCAGGTCTCGGACAGCCTCGTACTGCGGAGCATCGCTTAATAACCACCGGATGTTGTCCACGACTTATCAAGATCTCAGGATCTGGCACCGGAAGTCTCTCCGAGACGACTGGAGAGTATAGCGTGGGGTATTACTAACGTTTACTCGAGGCTATGTACTAATACGAACGATACTCCCTACTACGACGATCTTCCGCACTTCACGTGCAGCATGCAGTTCCTCCGACCTATACGGCCGCGGCGTTTCAACTTTGTATGCTTCGCCATTGATGGACTCGGCGGCTGTGAAGGGAGATCTGCAGCCACGTTGCTCGCTTCACAAAGTGTAGCTTGCATTCCATTACGTCAGTCTGCTTAATTCCCTGTGAAATACGCAAATCAGAGCTAGGGGTTTTATGTCGGTGAGTATATGCATGTGCTGCTTCACTTGTTGATAGGCTCCGCTGCTGTCAGGTCTTCTGGACGAGGGAAGTGTATGTGAGTTTGACGTCTCGCAGACATACTAGAGTAACCCGGCTGTACTCAGGTACTCTCATCGTCGCTTCATTCGTATCGTGTGCCAAGCTATCACAGGTGGATGTGGTTTTATATTTTGGCGTTCTTACGAAGGTACCAAGTTCCAGGTCTTTCATTGCACCGTGTTCCCTTCAGCTCCAATTTGAGATTCCTTCATTTTTGGTTCCATGCGTCATCTCAACGAATAATACCGCTAAAAGGAAATCTCAAGAAGATTACCGCTAATTTCGCATTAAGACTACCGTAGGGTGCAAGAGATCGCAGAATAGTGAAGATGGCTATGTCAAGGGTTGATGACTCATACCCGCCAAGCACCGTCCCGGTTCGGATTTAAATTTCTCCCGCTAACAACCTAGCTGGCCTAACGCGCCATAGGACGCTCGAGTAGCATACATGCTCGGGAGAAAGACTCATAACGCGACGTAACGCGATCCCAGAGCAGTTGCACGGATGGCGCCCAGCCTCTTCGAGGCCCGTGTTATCCCTCTCTTTCGACAACTCCGTGTTCACTCGACAGCTGCCAGTACGGCCACAAATCGAGCGCCTCGAATTCTTCCGCCTACTGTCCCTGTCGAAGAAGAGGGAATCCCTGATTACGATCCCAAGCATTTCTACCCAGTGAACCCAAGGGACCTTTTCCATAACCGGTATGAGATGGTGGCGAAGATTGGATGGGGCCGTTCTTCAACTGTCTGGCTAGCTCGAGACACTACACGGTATGTATCGGTCCGGCTAGATATGAGTTCTCTCTGATATCTTTGCAGCTGGCGGTGGCAGTCAAACCGTTACGTTACTATCAAGGTCACTGTCTCTAGTTTCATCAATCAGGATGCGGCAAAACATGAACTGAGTATTGCTCGACGCCTCGAAACGAACCCATCGCACGACGGATACCCGTTTGTTAGAACTCTACTTGATAGTTTTGAAGCTACCACATTAGATGGCAGCATACACTTATGTCTAGTGTATGAATCGATGAGAGAGCCCCTCTGGCTCTTTCAGCGGCGCTGGGAGAATGGCAAATTGCCACCGATTCTTCTCAAGATATACTTGAAGTTTCTCTTACAAGGCCTAGATTATCTTCACTCGGAGTGTCATATCATCCATACAGGTGAGGCTAGGGCCGACGTCAATGTATGCCAAAGCTCATGTCGTCATAGACCTTAAACGGGACAATATCCTGATGGGATTTGAAGACCCATCCGTACTGGAAGATTTCGTCCGAAAACAAGCTGAAGATCCTATGGCTCGAAAGATCATAGATGGCCGATCAGTCTATTTATCGCACAATGACTTCGGGCGGCTCAAGTCCTTTCGTATATTGCCGAAGATAGCGGACTTCGGTTTAGCAGAGTATGGGGGTGGCCAGGAACCGCTAAGACACCCTATTCAGCCCCCGATCTTCCATGCTCCAGAGGTCTTGTTAGGCACGTGTTGGACATTCGCAAAGGATCTCTCGTACCCCCACCAGAGACATCTCGCTGCCACGAAAGCAAGGTTTGGTGTCCTTCGGGCAACCTTCGAAAAATCTTACTTGCCCTCATGAGAGTCCTGCTGCCCAAATACACTAAGCTCACGCTCCCCTTCGCCATCGATTCAACCGTGGTGCCGCAACTCTCGAGACATTGCTCGGAGGTTGTACAGATGATTGTCGTCTCTGAAGCACAGCTTAAAAGGATTGCAGATGAGCTTTCGTGACTGGATTATTATGCTCATGGCATACATAACTTCTCTACCAGCAGCATGTTCGAAGTCATCGTTGGAGAGGGTTCCTCCCAGGAATCCTTCACGATCGCAGAGGTTATGATCACAGGGAGGTCGGAATACTTCATGCGAGCCCTGAATGGAAGTTGGGCAGAGTCTGACGCTCGCCGAATCTAGATGCCACACAAAAACCTGGATATCTTTTAGATCTACCTCAATCATGTCTACACTGGCAATCTGCCAGTCATGGCGCCACAGACATTCACGTACAATGAGGCCCAGCAAGGGGAAGTCAAGACTTAGCTAGCTTCAGAGATCGCCACGCTTGTCGATCTTTTCATTATGAGAGACTTCCTTCAAGACCAAGCCGTAACCGATGCGGTCTTTGAGGCTGTCAAGTTCATCACAACTAAGAGGTTCTCATTCAGGCTGCTCCCAGGCTCACAGCCGATTACGGCACTTTACGACAATATCCTGACGATGCGAGTGTCCGTCAGTGGCACTACGATGAGCTATGATATCAACGGTTCGGAGACTTTGTTGCGAATCGTGTCAGACACTATGCAGGCCTTCGAATATGCTTGCCTCGATGTCCTGTCGGAGGAGCATGGGTCGGGTGGATTTCCAAAGATCTTCTAAGGCGTGAATGTGTGTTGCTATTCAAAAATGTCTCAACTTTTAATGTCAGTCAAGCGTCACTGTATGGCAAGTTGTTTTGCAAAAAGGAAATCAACAGTGGCGTACTCTTCGTGTCGCTTCGTGTTCACTCTGTACATCAATCAACAAGGCTTCAAATTTGCTCATAGGTATTCAAGATAGATTGGCAACAACTACTTTCTCCCAATGCTTTACAAGGAAGTCCGCTCTCGTCATGCACTATGGCGAGCGCAAACTTCTGCACATGTCTCTTCAGAGTTCCCCACTAGGGGCCTCCCTGTCGGTTCGCAAACGCGACACAAGCTGAAGTATCAAATCACTCAAGGAGGTGCTTCACAGGCAGCTTTGTAAGTAAGTCTTCAAATAGCTTGAGCAGGTATTTGACCGATCACTACAAGACTCTCGCGTGATGCCAAATTCGAAGAGAAGGTTTTACAATCGCTAGTGTACATGCAAGCCAATTAGGAGGCCAGGAAGAAGCAAGGAGCTTCTGTTCAAAGATGATGACCGTATGCATGCCGTCCCTGGGATACCATTCCATACCAGATAAACCCCAGTGTGCCCCTGCAAGACTGTCTCAAAGCTTCATCGCACTCCGATCTGACAATGTCTAGGTTTTAGACAAGCTTCTTCGGTGATACGACGGTACCTCCTGTCACCATTTCTATGTCGTGTATAACGAGGTCAAAGGGCGTCATATACGACACCCTCGATGCCTGGTTGACAGCAAATCCAAGACCCACGATAACACCAGGGCCGGGTCGATCGAGCATTACTACACAGCCAGAATCTGCGGGGGTACAGAAGTCATAAATCCCTTTGCCTTTGTCCTTCATAATGCCAACAGCAAGGGTAGGGATTCCATACTTGTCAACCGTCTCTGCACGGGATATAGTCGACATAGGGTTGATCCGCGAGTTGCAAATGTTTGTGTGACCCTTCGTCCAATCGCTGGATCTTCCTTTCTTTGTGACAGCGTATGACTGTTCATGATCGATGGCCATCCAGTGCGTCAGATTTCCACACCTTAGAGTCAGTGTTTTGGGTGTGGTTGGAACGAAAGGAAACATGTGGCGACCAGTGGCCAGCTCTACCAAGGCCCAGTCTAAGCCCCAAGGGAGGCCGTGTGGAGCTAAACTTTCGCCATCGTTGGTCGAAAGCTGTCGAAGAAGATTGGGTGTGTAGCCCGTGTGTTGAACTGTCCGAACACCCGAGCTGGCCCAGAGATGACCCAGCGTTCGATTCGCGGTCCTCGCTCGATTCAAGCTTGCCTGAAGTTGTGTAACCTCAGCCCGTAGAAGAGCTATGAAGTTGTCTGACTGTCTCCGGGTAGTGGATGGCACTTGCAATTGAGGATCCTCAATCCACGCTTGTCGGCTCGCAACCCCTTCTTGTCGGCGCGCAATCTCAAACGAGAGAGACTTCATGTACTCCTCATGATCACGATCCGACGGGCTCATGATAGTCACTGAGCGGTTGCTCACTAATGTATGCTCGGGACGCACGGGAGTATCCAACTTACCATCTTGCAGCTCAACGGCCCCCTTGCAAACAACGTGGTGATTTGTTAGAACACACTCCACCTCACCGTTGTCCTTTCGTAATGTAATCGGTGCGCCAGCTATACCGGTACCACCCTCCAGCTGTCCTAGCCTTCCGCATGATGCGCCAATCACAACGTTGGCTTTGTATGCATCCGCCGAGATTTCATTTTTCGGGTCTTCCATCATCTCCAGTCTTTCCAAATGACAGAGATCAACTTCAAAGTGGGGATCGACGGCGGCCCTGACCTTCGGCAAGAGACGGTGCCACCAATCTTCGTCATCCGCGTCGGCTGCGGATATTACGATTACTGGCTTAGTTCTCGCGAAGCTGTTCGAACGCCCAAGTATATCCATGGTGAGCCAACGCTTGCCCTTGATCAGTGCCATTGCCTCGTCAACGAGATGCTCATGTGTGGTGGCTGACTGAGCTTCCGCGGTGGTCAAGACATCGTATCTGCGTAGATTGTCTGCATATGGGTCGACGATTTCGATGCTTAGCGCATTCCTAAGAGGTTGTGGGAGGATGTTATAGATAGCTTCGATGCCCACTCGGCACGCATCGTGCGTTTGGTGGTTGACCTCCGCAACGATCAAAATTGTCAGGTCTCCGGCAGCTGGGTCTTCATTGAATCGAAAGCGCCGCGTCAAATGCACCTCTTCCGGTGATATCTGAAGCCGGTAGAGTGTCTGTCTGATACGCGTAAACACATCTTCGTGGTCTGGGACGAGGTACGAGGGATCGTACAGGTGATGTGTCCGCAACGGCAAAGCGCGAAGGATAGGGTGACCGACTCGGTCAGGTCGACGCAGGTCGAGGTTCATCTGAGACGGCATGGGCGGGTTGGTTTTGGAATTGGTTCGCGGATCGGTTTGAGAATCGGTTGCTTTCAGAGTGATCTGGGGGTGTCTGGAGTGTTGTGGGCTGTAAGCTTCTCCTGTCTCAGGTCGGACATTTATAGGTAACACTGAGCCCATAAGTGACTGAACATCGCATGCGGGTTGTTGAATCATTGTGTGAGAAATGTTCAAAGGCGTGCATTGTGAGCTTACCCTGAGTTCGATTGTATTATATAGATCCACAAGTTGTTTGCTTCTACAAAGCAATGTTTTGCACTATGTCGGTGATTAAGATTTCGGTGCAGTCCCAAACTGGTTTATTAAGTGAAACTCATTTGGCGCAAAGTCTAAGCATGAGTTTGCCCAAACAATTTCAATCAACGCTTGACGGAGGAAATCTTCGCGGGGCAGGCGTGTGAGATGACGATTGTGTGCCTGCCCCCACTGCGAACAGCGGTTCAAGGCTCCATCAGTGCCGTACCAAAAATCAACAATATGAGGCAGCTCTTATACCTTTGTGCGCACTTTTCATGGTGGGTCGAAGCGATGAGTCGCCTGCGGGGTTGCCGCGATATCGCTGGATCTATGGTTGGCTTAATAGGTTGGATTGAAAGTTTGCATCGTGACTGTATTGCCTTTGGTGGCTTGGCTCGGTTCGGCGCGGGGTTTGTCTGCCTTCTAAACCACGAACCGCGCTTTAGACACACGCGCTAGCTCGCGACGTCACATGATTATCTCGTCTCATTGTGCGCATTATATGATACCTCGAAGGGCTTGTTTAGATCATTTTAGCCTTATGTAACGATAACAAGACAGTTGCTGCGTGAGGCGCCTTTCATCTCCTAAAAAAAAACAATTTGAGTAAAATCTACCAAAACACGATCTATGGTTTAACTTATAAGAAATTTTCTGCTACCTTGCGCTTTGCAGTATTTAATGCGGTGCTTTTCAGTCTCTGGCTTTGCCCCTGCAACCCATTATGGATATCCACCATCCAACGCTGCAACGATGGCCCCCGAGGGAGTACATCGAAGCCGTTATCGAACGAAATGGCGTGTGAGAGAGGGCTGGTGGAACTCGAGACTGTCTTTGCCTATCGGATTTATGGTGGATTAATGACAAAGTGAGGCGTATCTGGATATTGCTTTTCTCCTCGCTTTGGTGACGTGAGTGTGTGCTGAGGGGTATCTTGCTGCACATTGGGCTGATTTTTTGGTAGATCATTGTGAAATGAAGAGTATCTGGTGCCAGACCGAAAGGGAATCTCCAAATGAGGCCTGGTATCCTTCATGTAACCAGCAATCGCTCAAAGTGGTTTAAATATTGCTTAAGTGCGTCGGTGTGACGTGGAAAAGTTGAAAGGTGTGCAAACAACACCGCTTGAATAGCCAAGCAAGTGCGGAATGACGAAGCTGAGACGGAGAGAGGACGCCGAAAGGTGAGGTATAGACGATTGCTAAGCTATCATAGGTGGATGTAGTTTTATATTTTGGCGTTCTTACGGCGGTACCAAGTTCCAACGTTCTTTCGTCGCGCCATCTTCAGCTCCAATTTAAATTCTTTCATTTTCAGTTCCATGCGTCATCCAACAATATTGCTGCTAGAAGATCTTTACAAGCAGATTGCCGCTGTTTCGTATTGATACTGTCGGCTTCCAAGCACAACTCGGGATGCGGCCGTGAGCGGTCACGCGTTGCTTCGACGGGGCTAGAGATTGCGGTACAGGAGGCGCTTTTGGAGGGCGTAATGGGTGGCTTAGTTGCTGAGCAGCTATTGGTCAACGTCCCTTGTTTGGCTGCTACTCGCTATACATTGCTGAAAATGGCGAGAAACACATATCCTCGTTATAAATAGCCAAAAACGGCTCCAAATTCAACTCTGGCGTCTATCATAAGTACGCACACTTCATCCGCGCCAAAGATTGCAGTACATCATTCAGCTGAGTGCACCATCTTATGCCTCCTCACGCTGGAAATTGCAGTATATTTTCTGCAACTCTGAATGAGTCCCACCATCTTCTTCGCGGAGTTAGAGATTTCGGTATAGAGACTGGTTCTTCTGCGATGCCTTGTAAAAGCAAAGGAGGATAGCTATGCTGGATACTAGCCCGGGCTAGAAAGAGCACTGATATCCGTTTGCAAGTGAGATACTCTATCTGCTACTGTTAAGACTCCAGTAGGCAAGGTGAGAACTTTTCTCAAAACATGGTATGGATTCTAAAAAAAATTTAACATAAACGCCGGAAAAAAGCTATGAAACAGAAATGACCAAGAGCGACGTTTGCAACCCTCCCCAATAGATCAGTCACAAGTCGCTGAATCTTCTCGTGACTGCATGTCAAGCCCCCCTAGCAAGTGAACCCACAGTCCAACTCCCTCTTCCCGCTATCGTAATAGCCAACATGGCATCTCTTCGAATCATTCGAGTCCCAGACATCTCCCGCATACGCAAACTTGACCGGGTCCTTGTCGACGGCGCCAGTACTAATTTCGAGGGTCCACGGAAGCTTGCTAGCCAGACTCAGCGACGGACCACCAGCCCCATTTGTCTCGGCAATCTTATTCTCATTGGCGTCGTTAATGTACGCCTCGAGCGAGTAAGTGTCTTTGGAAGGGTCGGGCTTCTGGTGTTGAGTTACGTGCACACCGCACCAACCGGGAGCGTAGCCACGGTCGTTTTCTGGTGCGTTGGAGTCGAGGCCTCCACCTCCTTTGCCAATCTTGGGGACGCCACACTCCCACTTCTTGGCACGCTCGTCATATACATCGTACTGGCTGTGGGTTCTTTGAGTTAGCTCTACGAAGTCGAGGTAGCTAAGGAGTTCTTACACATAGTGACAAATCCAGGGTCCGTCAGGGCAACCCAGGCGATGGGCGCTCTCGCAGTCGTCTGCCTGGCTATTGTCCCATGCCGCCTCGGACACGGGGATCTCATGCCAATTGTCGACGTATTTGAGCTGGAGGATGGGGTCCGTAAGTCCTTGGCTTTCGGAACCGTCTTTCTTGGTGAACGTAATGCTGAACTCCCCGATGCGTGGGTCGGTGAAGTATTGGCGACCGCCTTTCATTCAGTGAGTCCGTATCGCCTTGTTGATGCGGCACTACTTACCGACATAGCACGCACTCCAATCGCTTCCGCCAGGATTGTATTCCTTCTTTCCTGCAAAACGTCAGTGTTTGGTGCTTGAAGCACACAGATATCGGTTTACCGTCGTTGCATGTCACTGTTGCCTTACAATGCGCACCGTCTCGTGTTTCCATGTACACCGCGCACATTTGGTCGTGTGCGCCAATGTCCCTATCGTGCTTTAGTGCTGGCTCCTTTCCAAGTTTGATGATATATACCAAGTTTCTTCGGGCTTTGGGAAGAAATCTCCGAAAACCGACAGGATGGATAAAAGAGCGTTTGATCGTCCACGGGGAATGAGGGTTGGGCTGGCATTGACTTGGCCATGAAGCAGAATAGTTGCTGCGACCGCACCGTTCATACCAGAGAGCTTCATTCTGGGATATAGTACGGCAGTGTTTAATTGAATGCTCTGTAACTTGAGGACCGAGAGGAATTGGAGAGAGGGTTCGAAATGAGCTTTGTATTGATGAGGGCTCGAGACTAGTGGTTGTGCTGTGATATCAACGGGTAGCTCTCCTCTCTTTATATGCCTCTCTTGAGGTCTTTCTACTCCTACTGAATGACGGGGCAGAATCAAAGACCAAGTCCGAGCCTCATGCCGGGAATCCGTCTTCGCCCTGTAACATTGCTACCAGGAAAGTCTTTCATCGTACGATCGTAGGGATACCAAACTGGATGTTCAGTTCGGCTTTCAGAGAGGACTCTGCCTAGAAAAGCCGCGGTCATTGCTCGATCTTGATGTCAGTATCGGATTGTTAGCTGAGGGCGGGGCGAATCCCTGGCGGTGCATTCCGCCCCATTACACGAAGTATACGAAGCAGACGTGTGCAAGGTAACCTATTAGCTTCTCAAATGAGCATTCGTCGTTGCTTCCAAGGTAATTACCTATCTGAGCGATCAACTGCGGGCTTACTCTCCGTTGTCTTTAATTTTCTCTGCCTGGGATATGTATCCGATGGTCCAAACCTCTTACGCTTCGTAAAGTCCAGCCAAGCGTAGGTATGGTGCTTGCTATTTGGTCTAACAATGATTGAGAGACCTGTGGAGTATTCCGGAAAACTCAAAACCAGCCTTATCAATCAGGAATCAAGTGAGTCGGGTGAGACAAGGTGGTGTGCTGCTGGCACTGTGCCACATGCACTGTCAATATGACCTGCAAATGCATCTGCATCCTGCATCCTCAACGGAAGCATGGGCGTGCTCGGGGCTCTTCTCGCTACCGATTCAGTCCTAGCACCTGGTTGCCAGCTTTGAGCTCCGTGGCTTTGCTGCTTTTTTTCTATCGGCCGGACGAAAGCAAACCGTGGATTCAACCTACGATAGAATGCATCTGAGAGCGTCATGTTCCTAGACCTAACACACTGATCAAAGCTATGGTAAGTTGCAAAGCATGAACTAGTTGTAAACGTGAAAGAGCTTGAGCTGCTCAACCTTCTGTGCTGATTCCACAACGCTATAGTTGGTAGATCAAAGAAGGTCTATGGAGTATCCTGGCGGGCAAACTGACAGGACATAAGTCTGGGGGGAGGGGTCTTCGTGGCTAGCACGGTATCAAACACAACATGATAGAACACAATGGAAGGTCCAAGCCCTGGACCTTGGGAACGAATCTCACTGACAGGACATGAAACGTTGGAAAGCTTCATAAAACAAAGCGCAGTGGTTGCCTAAGGCGCAGTAAGATTTGCTTGTACCACAAGAGGACAGGGATCGCGTTGGCCGTCTAGGCGCATTACGCCCAAACCGGATTCGGTATGTATTTCGGCATGAGAGCTTCATCCTGACCAGATCTCCACGTGGTGGACTTTGGAGATATACTTTTAGGGAAGCAGTAGTTGAAGCGTCAATATGGGAAGAGGGCGGTAATCAGTGCTGGAGAAGAATCGCTGGGGCGATGGGCATTCCTAGGTTTGCCGTCCAAAGTGCTTCCACCGATTCTGACAAGGTATGGGTTCGCTAGGACTCCTGCATGGAGTGATTGAGAACGAGGCTATACTTGATAATATGCTTAAAGCTAGCGTTCCTTCTACTTTCTACAGTCATCATACTCGTCGTCCCCGGTGAAACCCAACATAATATTCAACATACCCTCGTCCACATGAGCAATCATGTTGCTTTTTCCATCCTCAAAACGCTTCGCCCAGACACGCCTATCATCCATATGCACATCTTGCAACTCATGGCCCTTGAACTTCAACGTTCCATTAGCCACAGTATCTTCCATCTCCCCCCGCCAATCATGAGGATACCAAATCGACATATTCTCTTTCTGAGTCTCATGTTGACTCTTCATGCGGTGGAGCGGATTGTATTTTCCGCGCGATCCATTCATCATAGGGCATATAGTCATCTCGACATTGCCGGTCTGCGATGACACATACATCTCGCTCACTGCCTCTTCATCTGCTGCACCTAGCACCGAGGTCAGAAAGAGTATCTTGTCGCTGCCCGCTGTAATGTTCGTATAAGAGCCATGATATGCCACCGCCACGATACCGGCCTTTGTCTCAAGGTGTGTTATGTGCGTCATCGGTGCAGACGACCACATGTGGTTCTGGGTTATTACGACTATGTAACCCTAGTTATTTGTAATGTTCAGGCTTCTGTGCGTTGGGTGGTGATCTTCGCGCGGACTCCAGCCAACCAACCAGAAGTAAATGAGGCCGGTTTCGCTGTGGAATATCTTGTTTTCGCTGGGGCGAAAGACACCGAAGATCTCGCCTGAGATTGTGCTAACGGAAATGTTATGGTAGCGCAGAGGCTGAATCAGAGGGTCGTACCAGTCCTGTCGTAGGTCGATGTCGCCGTGAGATGTGTGGTAGGTGAGATTGTAGACTTCCCACTTGAGATATTCCTCAAACCGGATGTCGGAAATATTGGAGTGAATGGCGAAGGTGTTCAGGGTAAGTGCTGGTCTAGGGCGGAGCTTGATCTCGATACGGAGCCCAGTACATACGTCTTTTGAGTCGTTGAAAGCGTAGTCGATTTCGAAGGCAGAGTCCCGAGTGCTGAATTGAAGGTTTGCTAAACCTCCAAGGTCGGTGGATGAGGTGGCAATATCAACCTGGAGATCTGAGACTTGATTGTCTTCGCCGCGGCTCACGACTATCTTTGCGTGAAGGTTCTTGCGCGCCTCCGCCACTGTTCCGTCTCAGAGACTCTAGTCCTGATTCGTGATGCTGAAGCTGAAGGTGAGTCTCTGATCTATTGGCATTGGAATCTGGCAACGAGGCCTTTCCACTCGCTTTTGGGAATGCATGTTGGCGAATTGCATCCCAAAATACTCCGGCTGCGAAACCGAAGAGGCTCTGAAGAACTTTGCTTGGCTAAGTCGCCCATTTCTCCGCTGTGGAGGGATTGCCCATAGGCAGTGGAGTAGAGCAATAATCAAAAGGCCGTAGCACGCAATCGCCTTGAAGACTTGTATACAACCTTGCTATTGCGATCTCTTGGTCTTCCTTATGTCTTGGAACGCGATCTGCATATTGCTCGGTCAGTCAGCTTTGTCTGTTGAGAAGCTGTGGCATCTTACAGCAAAGTGGTCAAAGTCATTTTGGCTGTTCGCAGCCATGCTAAGTTCCTGGCCCCTCGGTCTCGTGCACGATCGGGCAGGCATCAAAGAAGCTCTTTAGGAGTGGAATCCGTTGTCCAGGCTTTCCTTGTGGAGGTAATGAGTACTTTACTAAAGAGGCTATGCAATGATAAAACGCTGTTGCTGACCGCGCCGCCTGCGCCGCTCTTCCATTTTGGGGGCTGCGCTTGGGTATTGGATACGACAACATCTTGCCGAACGCAGGGTGTGCTCCGCAGCGACGGAAGGGTACCTTCGGCGAGTAGCTTGGAGCGGCCTCGGACCAAGAAGATGGAGACGGTTGGTGAATTTCCGGGTCCCTCAGCCGGGAGAGCTCCGGGAGGTTGGTTTGAGCTAAACTCAATACGGTTCGACGCGCTAACCCGACAATCTCTTGGCCTAGCTCCTTCACTCTAAGCCCGTTACCGCGCGCAGAAGATATGGATAGCAGAAGACTTCCTACTTCCCAATGATCTATGTGGTTTATCATGGGTAAGATTTTAATCTGATACAAAATAGAAGCGTGACTTCTCTCACCTTGCCAGGCACTCACTGACCGTTCCACGAGTGGAAATCACAATGCGGGCCGCCTGAGTGATATCCAGCCTGGTAAAGATGAGGAAAGAGGATTAGAAAGGGGAAAAAAAGGAGGGGAGTACAGACTCAAAATTTAGAGGTCATCACTATATCCAAGTTCAAGCGAAGTACCTCTAAGATTCTGAGCTAGCTTTACAGCACAATGGAGTTACAGCTAGCCCCTGTCGCAAAGGTGGGATATGGAGGATCAGTGATCTCATAAGTCGGACTGGAAGCACCTTGCACCCAGCTATTTTCCCTCCTTTGTTATCATTCACTCTAGCAGCTGATGTAGCAACTGCCGTAGCAACAGATGGGAGCCGGTCATCCTGCCTAATTGTGCACTTACAACCTATTCACTAAATGGTTTCCAATGGGTAACATGTTAGAGTCATGGTGAGCCAAGGACTGCTCACACCCTACGAGCTTTAAGAGCAACAGAGTCCGAGCACTTCAAAATGGTTGGATTCTGACCAACAGGTATTTCGCCCAACTTTGATCTCAACCCACCTTCAAGATCTACCATGACCTATCTTTGGTATTTCCTGGCTTTGATCAGCTTGAACATTCTTTCGACCCTTGGCTACCCTGGCAAAGTCTTTCCTCGAAACACTTCGGCGCTACAACACCAAGATGCCGCCTCTGAACTCGAGTTTAACTTCGGCTCTATTGGCGATTCATGGGCTGTAAATACGGACTATCCCCACATCTCCAGATATCGGGCTAACGAAGATTAGAGTGGTGTCGCATATAGCGACGATACCCGATATCACGATGAACCCGACAACTGCCTGAAGTACAAGTACGCCTGGTCCACCGTCATTGAAGCTCACGGATCTGAATGGCTACCCGAAGGCGTCTCGGCAAACTTGAGCTTCAAGGCATGCTCCGGAGCACATCTCGATTGGGCCGGTATGCAAATGCGTGAACTGAAGGATTGGCACCCCAAGGTCACAATCATGGAGCTTGGCGGCAACGACGCGATGTTCTATCCAATGGCCGACGCGTGCATGTTCCATCGAAATCTCACGCACGATTACGGTACAAAATGGGATGACGATGATCGCGATAACCCAACCGGAGAGTGTAGGAAGTCGATCAACGATGTTCGAGGGATCGTGTCGGACAGTCATATCAAAGAGGAAGCCACAAAGGCAATCCAGGCGTGGCGAGACTCAGAGGCAGTCCAAGGCCTGTCAGCTTCGCTCTTCGTCATCGGTTACGGCGAGTTCTTCGTCGAGGATCCAGCCTGTGATGACTGGTCTTTCGATGTGCCTGGATTGTTCGTCAATCATGAGCAGAAGTGGAAAGTGGGCATGCGCCAGGAGTTCAACGGATTGGTGTGTTACCCTCAAAAGAAAAGTCGGTCGTCGAGTCCAGCTGACATCTTCCAAACTATGAAAGTCAACATTGCACTCAAGGAGGCTGCAGAGTCCTTCAACGACGTGCGTATCCAGTACATCGACATCAACCCCGCCTTCGACGGCCACCGTTTCTGCGAGAAGGGCCATAGCTACTACGACCAGCTAAACTATTACTCTACCAATGTTTGGTTCTGGAATAATCCCGTCCGCATGTGGTTCACTATCACCAATGGCACAACGAAGACAACCTGGGATCGGTTTCCCGATTCCAAGCACCCCGACACTCCTCCCAACGGGCAACCACTATCTGCAACACCACCCCTGAAGCTTATGAACGACCTTCTGTCTCATCCCGCGGGTTTGTCGAGTAGCGAAGAGTCACTGACGCTCAATTACATGGATCCCTCCACGCCTAACCTCAGCATGCAGATGGAATGGAAGAAAGATAATTTCACTTCCATCTTTGGCAGTCGGGACCCCAATGGCATGATTGCTCGGACTTTGCATCCTAAACAAGAGGGCCACGACTATATGGGCCGCATTATCGTGCAGCGCCTCGCAAAACAGAGCTTCCATCCCGACCCGCCTCTCAGCAAATCCCTTTCCATTGTCATGTTCTGGTCCTCTCGAACAAAGCAAAACGAGTGGGTCTTCTATGAGACCGACATTGGCCGGCCCATCACTTGCGGTGACGACTTCGTACCAGGCGTCGAAGGCGTCATGCCG
Organism: Pseudomonodictys pantanalensis; assembly: GCA_019022785.1. NCBI lineage: Eukaryota > Fungi > Ascomycota > Dothideomycetes > Pleosporales > Parabambusicolaceae > Pseudomonodictys > Pseudomonodictys pantanalensis. The sequence continues at coordinate 22,592 of JAFHBV010000658.1, forward strand.
TTCGATGGTGATCATATTGACCACCCTTTCTACCCTGGTGGAGAGTATCGTCTTAAGCTCTACGGCGAGGCTTGCGAATTCAAGTGCGATGGGACTAATCCTGGTAGCTTGTTCTGTCCGAGTACCGATCATCCCATAGCATGCCACCCAGACGATTTGAAGGACGCCGGCCCGGAGGGAACGCAAGATTGTGGTAGTGGAGAGACGACGTTGAAGCTTCACCCGGTAGTTTTCTGTCAATGGTAGCTTGCTATCGACTGTGTGGCTCGAAGCCACGAGCATAGCGCTGAAGGAAGGATTTGTACACTGTCTATATCCTAGCTCACTTGGAAGACTACCTGACAGACTCAAATACGGGGTCCTCGAGAATATTGGAATAGGTAGTCTGATCTGCAGTGCCTAATGAAAGTCTCATTCGAACTGACATGGTTGCCAATTTGGGGGAGAATGTGTAAACTGCTGACATGTGTAGACCCCCACCAAAACTCCCACATATCCACATCCGACACCTTGGACCCGACCCGCCTTAACTTCCTCGCCTATCCTATCCGAGTCGTCACTGTAAATGTAAAAGCAATAAAGAAAGCCAAGTCTCCCATCTCGTGCCTGCGCCAAGCACACAACGCGCCGACATTATTAGTCTGAGGGCCTTCAGGAGAGATAATCACATGTCCCCATTTTGAAAAAAAAAAGGTCTCACGAAAAGCAATCAAGGAAGGCTATAACTAAAGAATTTAGGGTAATGATTGATATCTATCTGCCTAGGACGCTTCCTTGAGTACGTAGGGCATAATTGTCTGTCGCGGGTCGGCCGACGGCTAGCGTGCAATGGCGATGTGCTGATTTCGCCGAAACTTGGCAACTGAACAGCTTAGGAGTTCTTCTCTGGCCCAGGAGCGGAGGTCGAAATCAAGGTTTCTCGACACAACCAACAAAGCTCGGCTCAATGACTTTGAGGCCCGTAACCTCCTCAATGTCTTTGACCACCACGTCCATGGGCATCATATATGATAAGAAACAGCCCTCCCAACCGCCAAATGCTAGGCCTTCAATGCAAGCCTTATCAGCATCGGGACCAGAATCGGCCCTTGCATCGGATGGCTTTGACTCTCCCGGTATAACGAAACTTGTGGGGTCCAGCATCACAAGACTTCCCGAATCCCCACGCTGGATGAACTCTTTTTGACGTAAATTCGGGTCAGGAATCATGACATGACAACGCATTGGCCGGCCTGGCGTGGGCCCGTGTTCAGGCTCTGGTACTTTCTCACCACAGTTTATTGCCGCATCCGTGGCAGAGATAAATCCAGCCATCGTGCCTGACGTCCTGCCTGTCTTGAAAATGCGATACGCTTGGTTAGGGTTAATGCCGCAATACTCACGCACTGGAGTCGCAATGGCTAGTCCAGGTTTCTTGACCAGAAAGGAAATGTCTCGTTGAGTCGTCGTCAAAGCCCAGTCCAGGGCCCAGTCCAAGGCCGGTGCATCTTCAGGTTTCTTCTCGTCGAGGTGCTCTTTACTTGTACCGCGAAAACCCGAGCTGGCATACACTTGGCCGGTGTATGTATCGAGGGAGTCTACCTTCCTCAGCTGATCCTTGGCATTCTCCAAAGCGATCTCCCGTATTTCCTTCCGCATCTCAAAATCAATTGGATCCATACGAGACTGATACTCGGGCGCAGCACCGAGCCATTTTTCGAAAGTCCTTATTAGACGCTCTTGTTGGGCTCGATAGGATTCACGGTCGTCAACGCTTGGTGATTGGACTTCTATCGAAGGCTCGAATTTCGTATATGAAGTTCGTTTGTCGAGTTCAGGTGGAGGAATGAGGCTATGGCAGAGGACGTGGTGATTAGAGATACCCATTTGATGCACCGTCGAAGTGCGTGGGTCTTTCAGCATCACTCTTCCTCCCAAAGTACCGCTCACCCCCTTCCCACTTCCACAAGATGCGCCCAATGGGATTTGGGGGCCGTTGAAAGAGTCCTTCAGAAAGTCGGTGTTGGCGTCCATGAGATACTGGACCTGATGTTTCAGAACGACTTGGATATCAGACTGAGCTATTTGGGGCAGATTTCGTATAGCAGGCAAGGTTTCGTCCCACCAGAGCTTTTCATCAGCATCGCGAGCGCCGATGACAATTGTTGGTCGCTTCTTAGGCCGAGGCCGTGGAGGCGACTTTCGGTCAGACCAGCCGCTGAGCCTCGTGCCTACCCACGAGGGAACGTCTTCAAAATCCTCCAAGTATATCATTTGGAGAGTGAGCCAGTTGTGTTCATCAATCAGGTTGCAAACAGTTGGCATAAGCACATCATTCCACTGATAAACATCAGTCTCAAACGGGAAGCTTCGCAGACCTGATTCTAGATCATTGGCAATGAGTTCGAACGTGTACTGTACATTGACTTCGTCAAGGTACTGCTGAACCTCGCGTACGGCTTTTGGCCAATGTGTCTTGCTTTGGGATCTCTACATTGCTGTAGTCACGATGGTGATGTGCGTGTCGTCAGGCTCGGACTCGGCATGCTGGCGATATGCGACCTGAATACGCCGATAGGCGTAAGCCATAATACCATTGTGATCGAGGATCTGTCCAATCTGCTGCTGGTGGGTCGGCTAATCTGGGAACTTCTCATCGAGATTCGGGACAGGAATAGTCTTAACAGGTAGCACGGGCAGGATCCTAGTACCTATGCGGCCCGGAATGCGTTCGTCAAGAGGAGTGTTCATGTTGCGGTTATTGCCGGGGGTTTGAGAAGTGATACGGCACTGGAAGCAACCTAAGTCGGGCGGACTGGTATGCCTCACAAGTTTCAAATCACCCACCGTGGTCGAGCACGAGCAGCCGCAGGAGCAGGTCCCCCCAGTTGGCAGAGGGCCACAACCCACTGTTCGCTGGGGATCCGTCTAAGAATCGGTTCGCAGATTAGTCTTGGAATTGGTTCGCGGATCAGTTTGAGAATCAGTTGCTTTCAGAGTGAATTGTTGTGGGCTATAAGCTTCTTGTGTCTCAGGTCGGACATTTATAGGCAACACTGAGCCCATAAGTGACTTAACATCGCGTGCGGGTTGTTGAAGCATTGTGTGAGAAAGCGACGTGCAGCTTCAGAGGCACCCGTCCACACCAACAGTGCAATACTCGCACTTATACGAGCTCACTTGGTTATCCCAGCCTGTCCTAGTCAGCCTTCCATTCCCCTTTCATTGCCCGCAGGAATCATGATCGGGCATGACTTACCATTCCAGCCCATATCCGCGTACCCCGAGTACCAGATTGGCTCGTAGCGGCCCTCGCAATCGTAGTCGCTGCGAATTGTCAGATCCAGCGCTTTACCTTGTCATCGAAGAACCGGAGGGCCATGGGTTACGTACTTCCAGACAGTGCACTTCACACCCGATTCCGGGCCGACAGAAGAAATGGCTTTATCCCTGATGGAATTCAGCGATTGTGGAAGAATGTGTCGCGGATAGTATACCAGTCGGTGCCCTTGAGGTCGATACAGACTCCGGGCTTGATCACAGAGAGATCGAACTGGCCCGAAGTCTCGCGATAGCCCCAGTAGGGATCGGTGGTGAGATATACCTATGTAGGCGTTTACGTTAGCACTGTGTGTGTGAAGACATGAGGTTGCGAGAGGGTCCGTGGTTCGGGTATGGAGAGGCTGTGTGGGCAGGTGAGCGATTGAAAGAATATGGCTTGCCTTCGTGCCTTGCCCAACTGGAACGGCGGGAGGGACGGGCACAGCAAGCGCGCCAGAGAAGAGGGCACCGAGAGTGGTCACGGAGAAACGCATGATGGGTGATGGCTTGGCTGGTTATAGAAGAGTAAGTAGACAGATGTCGTGAACTGCTAAACGTCGTCGGAAGTTGTCCGTCTTTCCCAGCAACGCGGCCGTGGTGTCATCCCTTTATATATCGTCTGATCGATCGCGCTGTCGAGAGACCGAGGGGTGTGGACTTGATCTTGCCTGTCTTCCAGCTTCGACGGCGTAGCGCTTGCTACGAGGCTACGAGATGGTTAGCTACTAAGGCCGACTGGTGGTGAAGGGAATGCATTCGAGTGTTGTTAGCTTGAGCTTCAACTTTTCAATGCTGCCAATCGACGGCATCGTCGGCCCTCCTTCTTCTGAATGGCACACTCGCTAGTATATGCTTTGTATATGGATTGCCCGTAGTCAGATTACGGCAATGTCAAAGCCGCTCAGATGACGAGCTTGTGGTCCCTTGAAACTTGGTTTTCTCACACCTCCACGTCTCTCACGACCAAGAGAGCAGCGGTCAGAGATCGAGGCCAACTTTATAGCTCGTAAATGGGCTGCACCCCGTGATTCCGTTGTTGTAGCTCGCTGTCTGCCTAGCGTCTAGGCTGTAGTTGTACAGAGGTACTGCGTCACTCTGAGTGCCCGGTTTCCGGTCGCGAGAGTGTGACAAGGAGGGGATGGAAGGAAGTAATAGGTGATTGTGCGTGAATCGTGTGTGGTGAATTTGTACAATTAGATTGAGCGAAGATCTGTGACCACCTTATCAGCGGCAATGAGATCTTCATATCATATGAGCGTTGGCGAAGGTCACAAGTGTTGCAATATGCCTTGAAAGAGGGCGTCAGTCAGGAACCATTCGTGGGGCAGCTTAGCCTCTCAACTCTGGAAGCCTTGGACGTGCAAATGTGGACCCAGTGCTTCCAAAAGTTCTGCCTGAGGGTGGGACGGAAGACAATGCAGCGGCGACGATCATCTCGTAACGTCGGGTGACTTCGCTGGTGATGTTTGGGAAGGTCTGATGTGGTCCAAACTCGACCGTGAAGGGCCAAAGACTTTTGGTTCGACAGACTTGTCGCGCACGAGGGGCTAACGCTTAGGCTGATAATTCGGTGTACCGTGGATACAAACGCTCCAATGCAGCACGACAGCCTGGCAAGTCCGTGTGACCGACATCATAGGCGGTATTCCGTCCGCATGTACATACTCGATGACCGAGTTGTTCGCGCGGGAATCCCCCAGGCACCATGGTATGGGGCGGACCAACAAGCCTCCAACGGCGGCAAGGGTCTTCAATACCTTCTAGAAGCGCAGCCACATTGTCGATTAACTGCGACCGCGCACGTTATTCGATTTCCAGTAGTCTATTGAATGTTAGTGTGCGTCGCGCGCCGTAGGACTGCGAGTTATTCAGCGTCATGGCGGTGCGGCCAACATCGTGTCGGTCGGACTCCGGACTTTCGCCTCCTAACTTCTTCGGACCAGACTGCATACCAACTGGGCCTAGCTACCCGGATGCGTAATTATTGACAAAATCCTCGTATCTGGCGACCAGAATGGTTTCCACGGATGCACATTTGCGTAGGTGAAGTAGAAGAGTCCGATGAAAGGTGCGGTGTCGAAATAGTCCGGCAGGCCGATGTTTCTCCAGGCCCCTTTCCTCGCCATGGTACGTAATAAGGAGGATCCATCTGTCGCACGGTTCATGGAGTAGCAAATCGTGACACTGTGAAAGAGTCATCAAATGACACCTTCCGTGATGGGCTTCTCCTCCAGGTCTGACTGGGGAAGGGTGTTGCGAACTCTGGTCCTGGCAGGAAGGCTCCGAAATCGATTCGCGTAGAGAAGGGATCGAAGCTAGTGCTGCATGATATAATACTGCATGTGCGATGGTTTGCGGGGTGCAATGTGTGGTCTCTGCTCACAGTCAATATCCGCGGCGTCTTTGGCGTGCCCAATAGCCCAAGGCTTCCAATCCAACAGGTACCCGTGCGCGGCCTGAGTGAGAGACAATCGATAAGCTTCTCAGCATGGCAAAGGAGATGCGGCGAAAAAAAAAAAAAAAAAAAAATTTTTAAAAAAAAATTAAAAATAAAAAATACAAAAAAAAAAAAAAAAAATAAAAAAACAAAAAAAAAAAAAATATAAAAAAAAAATATAAGAATTAAAAAAAAAA
>JAFHBV010000659.1:0-14299 GCA_019022785.1 Pseudomonodictys pantanalensis
GCCCTCCTCCTCCCCTTCCCCGTCCTTGTTCTTGAACCCGGCCGCGCCCTCCATGAAAGCCACTTGACGGTCGTGTGTGCCCTCGACCCACTGATGTATGCATGAATAGCAGTACACGAAGCCCGTTGGGGATGCGGTCGGAGTCGTGACAGGCGTTACGCAGATGGGGCACAGGCGGGAGTCGGAAGGCATCGGCGTGGTGAGGATGGGCAGCAGTGTAGTCGAGGAGATGGGTGGGTCGGCCTTGTTGGGGTTGGGGTCGGAAGAGGACGTAGGTCGCTGCTTCTCGCCTGCCTCTGCTTTCGGTTCGGTTTTCCTTGCAGCGGGCGGGAGACTGGGTAAGATGGGAGGTGGCAGCTCGATGTTCTCTGCCGCTTTCCGCGAGAGCTGCCGTGCAAAGTCGGACGCGTACCACCACTCTAGAAACTTCAAGGCGAATATGCTCGTGGGTAAAAGTATCCTCAGCGAACTCAACAGCCGCGGCTTGACGTTCCGCGCAAGATTCCTCGGCGTAAATATCGAGCCTCCCTCGCCGGGCCGCGCGGGGCTCATCTTGGTCGGCTGAGTGGCGATCTCAATCGCCCTGTAGTCGGCCTCTCCCAATCTCCGTATCCGCGTCCCAATCAGCCACAAGAAGGGCGAGTGGTATTTGGATCCGTCGAAGAGGTAGGCCATGTTGAAGAGCAGCAGGGCGAAGTAGTAGGCGGCGTTGACGCTGGGGTATACGCTGCGCAAGAACCACTTGTAGTAGAACATGAGCCTCTCCTTGATGCCCGCGCCTGCTCTCAGCCCCTCCCTGTCCCTATGGTAGCCCGGGCCCAGGATGTCGGCATGCGCGGCGTGGATGTCGTAGCCCTCGTCGAACTTCCTCTTCAGCCACGGCAGGCCCACGAGGACGGCGAGGTTCTTCCAGATGTCGCCCTCGCCCAGCTTGACGGCTTCCCTCACGCTGTCGCCTGCGCCGAGCTGTGCGCGCGGAATCTCGCCTCCTTTTACCCGCAGCACTCGTGCGCGCCTGAGGCCATAGAAGTTCTCGGTGAAGGAGCCGCCGTATGTCTTGAGGAAGTGGCGCTCCACGAACAGCATCGCCAACGCGTAGATCTCATCGAACGAGTTGAGCACGGGCAGGAGGTAGCGCGGGCATCGGTGCGTGGACACGGCGAGGAGGTAGCGGAGGGAGGGAGGGAGGAGCGACGCGAGCTGCTGTTCGGAGAGGAGCTCGAAGAGGGAGGGCTTGAGGTCGTCTATCCCGTGCTGGAGGCTGGGCAGGAACTCCATGGCGCGGTGCGGCAGCTGGCGAAGGGTGGGAAAGGGCGCATCGGCGAGCGATCAGGATGAAGGTCGAGCCTCGCAACAGCTGCAGAGCCGAGGTTCGACGCCGTCTCGACAGTCTCTGGCGCGCGGCAATAGTTGCCATCCGCGACGCGCAGCTATCCGCCAACAGCTCCGACCCTCTGCTGGGCTCACAACAACAGTCGGTTCTCCACCCCATCATGGCCATGTCTTCCCAACACAGCGACCGCTGCCGGGAGCTCTCCCACCCGGACATTGCAAACTTCTCCGTCTCCGTGTAGGCTCTCCCGCTTCCCGCATCCCGCCTCCCGCCTCCCGCCTCCCGCCGGGCCGCCTCACCTCTGCTTGCTCACAGTCCAACAGCTTCATCGTGCTTGGGATCCTCGTCTCCTACCTGCCGCAGCACTACAAGATCATCTCACGGCGCTCGTCGCGCGGCCTGAGCCCCCTCTTCGTGCTTCTGGGCACCGTCTCGGGCACGGCCAGCATAGCCAACATCCTGACGCTGCCCGAAAGCACCAGGGACATGGCCTGCTGCAAGGAAATCGGCAGCTTTCCATGCGCCGCGGCGCTTCTGGGCATCGCGCAGATTGGCGTCCAGTGGACCTGCTTCTTCTTCATGTACGTGCACGGCGCAGCATCCCCCGTCCCTGTCCGCATGCTGAGCCGCGATAGAATGCTGCTGTTCCTCATCTTCTTCCCCCGAAACGCCCAGGACCCCCAAGAGGAAGACACTTCGCTCCCGACCTGGAAAGAAGCCATATTGGTTCTCGCCCTCTCGCTGGCCTTTTTCGTCTTCGCCTTCTTGGGCTCCGTCGTCTTCGTCTACGCCGCGCCGAACCACCTCCGAGCATGGGCCAACTTCCTCGGCCTGCTGGGCACGCTGCTCGCTGCGATACAGTACATACCTCAGATCATAACGACGTGGAGGCTGCAGGAAACGGGCAGTCTCTCGGTGCCCATGATGTGCATCCAGACGCCCGGCAGCTTTGTGTTTGCCTCGAGTCTGGCGGTCCGCCTGGGTCCCGGTGGATGGAGCGCCTGGGGCCTGTTCATACTGACGGGTTGTCTGCAGGGCTGTCTTTTGGCCATGACGCTGTGGTTTTTGTGGAGGGACAGGAAGGCCGCAAGGGCTGCGAGCACTCAGTCTGCCCACGGAAATGGAGCTCTGCTGCGCGAGGAGGACGAGGACACTCCTCTGCTTGGGGGTAGCTAGCTCACACTGTGATTGAAATGTTTACGCAAATTGCCCGAATACACGCGAACTCGCCTGGAGGCGCTGACATGGTTCGCCAGGCTCGAATGTGGCTGCAACAATTTCGCCAAGGCACCCTGCCGTGTTGCTGTCAAGCAATGTGTTTTGGGAGCTCGATCAGTCAGTCAGTAACCATCAGCAAGGCGATGCCCGCCGCTAGCCGCTGGTTGGGCGTCATGCCGGTCGCCACAAAAGCAATTTCTTCCTATCGAACACCTGCAATCACGCAGGGTGACGATAATTGCTGGTAGGGCGTGTATTGAGTCACCAGTCCTGGAAGTTGGCGGGCAACAGCTGCATCGCAAGGGCGGAGCGCGGGCGCTCTTTGGCAATTTCATCGCTTGGAGCTACCCGATTCGTCCACGCCGAAGTGCTCTGCAGAGGCGCGCTTGATACGACTCATTCCCTGCACATCCCCGCCCTTCCAATCTTTAAAACGTCAATTGCTCTCAGATCTCGTGCAACATTTTTGTTTCCCTCCATAGAATTCACTTGGGCTTCGACACCTCATATTCGTCGTTTGGGCCGCGCCACACCACCATGGCGCCCCCAAAGGCAAACCCAACCAGTGGGACCCCCGGACCCGTATCAGAAATCACCTCCCAGATGGAGCAACTATCCACTTCTCTCCCGATCGCCCAGGAAGCCATAGCGCGAGACTACGAGGAAGACCAATCGCCCTCAGAATCAGAGTCCACTTCCTCAGAGTCCGACGGCTCCACAATTCGCCAGTACTCCATGATAAACTCGTATCGTCGGCCGTCTTATGTGAACCCCGGAGCGCGGTCAACTGCCATCTTCTCCTCGAGCGTGCCTTCCCAATCCCACATGCAGGACCAGAAAAAGCACAACTACCTGTCGAAGAAAGAGCGTGAAGCTGTGCGAGACGAAGAGCGAAGCTTACTAAGAGATAACAACCTCCTACCGCCAAAGCACCCCCGCAGAGGCAGCGAAGGGTTCCTTGGAAGCGACCTGGCGCGAAAATGGTCATTATCGGCGTTGAGGAAGACCAGGAGCGCGACCGCAGATGAAGAGGCGGCTGTTGACGAGCCATCTGAGCGGTCAGCGCTGCTGGGCGGGAATCCAGGCTTGCCGTACGGAGGACTAGATACCCCAAAGACCATCAACCGGAAATGGAGCGAAGCGGTGGCTGCGGGGAAGATCACAACGACGTGGCAGAGAGAGACAAAAGTGCTGATGAAGTCATCTGCGCCTATGATTTTGACTTTCTTGCTTCAGTATTCGCTGCCCGTGGCCAGCATCTTCACGGTTGGGCATATCGGGAAGGTTGAGCTGGGGGCTGTTAGTCTAGCAAGCAGTGAGTCTCGACAATGTTTACTCTTGCGGAATGCATCCAGAGCTTGTAAAAACTGACAAGGCCCAGTGACCGCCTCAATCACCGGCTACGCAGTCTACCAAGGCCTCGCAACCTCCCTCGACACCCTTGCCTCCCAGGCCTACGGCTCCGGCCGCCCCCACCTAGTTGGCCTGCAGCTCCAGCGAATGCTCTACTTCCTCTGGCTAATCACCATCCCCATAGCCATCATCTGGGCCTGCGGGACCCAACTCCTCTCCCTCATTGTCCCCGAAAAGGAAACCGCCCGTCTCGCTGGTCTGTATCTCAAGATCCTCATCGCCGGCGCGCCCGGCTACGCGGCTTTCGAGGGCGGGAAGCGGTATCTCCAAGCCCAGGGCCTCTTCAGCGCGAACATGTACATTTTGCTGATCTGCGCGCCGCTCAACGCACTCATGAACTACCTCTTCGTTTGGCGATTGGAGTGGGGCTTCATCGGCGCACCGATCGCGGTGTCCATTACGGAGAACCTGCTCCCCCTGCTTCTCTTCCTCTACGTGCGCTTCGTGGATGGATACCAATGCTGGGGCGGCTTCGACCGCCGCGCTCTCAAGAACTGGATGCCGATGATCAAACTGGCGCTGCCCGGGCTCGTCATGGTCCTCGCCGAGTTCCTTGCCTTCGAGATACTCACTCTGTCGTCCAGCTGGCTGGGTCCGACACCGCTAGCAGCGCAGAGCGTGCTGGGCTCTATCACCGGTATCACGTTCCAGATTCCCTTCCCCATGAGCGTAGCAGCCTCGACCCGCATCGCGAATCTCATTGGTGCTACGCTCGCTGTTCCCGCGAAGACGGCAGCGAAAGTGGCCATGTGGTTTGCCGTCTTGGTCGGGATCTTCAATCTTCTCTTCCTATCGCTGCTTCGCGAGAACATCCCCCGCCTCTTCACGCCGGACGAAGAGGTCATTGGGCTGGTTGCCAGACTCCTTCCTCTGTGTGCAGCGTTCCAGCTCTTCGATGCGCTGGCGACCAACTGCAATGGCATTCTGCGTGGTCTGGGTAGGCAGGAGATTGGTGGGTACGTAGGGCTTTTTGCGTATTATGTTGTTGGGTTGCCGATTAGCTTTGGGACGGGCTTTGGCGCCGGGTGGGGACTGTACGGATTGTGGAGTGTAAGTCGACCCTTTTCGAAGAGGAAGAAAGAGATGCTAATGCAATGTAGGGACCGGCGATTGCCCTCGTGGTCGTCGCTGGCATTGAAGGCCTCTTCATTTACCGGACGAGTTGGGACAAGGCGGTGGAGGCTGCTGAGGCTAGAAATATGATGGATGAGCGGGGCGCGTAGACGTTGGAGATGTTGCCGCTGTGTCCGTCGTCCATGTCGCATGGTCCACGGAGTGGTGTTTGATACAAGATCTCTGCCTACCTCGCTAGCGTTAACGCTCAATACCCAATGCCATTTGCTGTCGTTGCACGGACTGGTTTGATGGACGCTCTATGAACCAATTTGTGTTCCCTAACCCCAGAACCATCTACTCTACCACCGTGAACCCCTACGTAGTACGGGAGGCATTAGTAATGCGGTGAGTTGACACAAGTGAATGATTGGTCAATTCAGCAGCACATCACCGCATTGCTCGTGTTGCGTGCAGCCCAAGCTCCACTACGTCAGAGAGCGTTGATCACATCTCGTGACAGGCATCTACGCGTTGAGCTGGTGCACCCTTGCCTTGACGCTCGCAGCTGCTTAGAAATATCCTCCTCTTGCTGCCACTGCCATATAAAGTCCCACGAGACTGGCCCGCAAGCTTGCGCTTGAGTTTCCAGGCGCTGAGCAAACAGAGACAAACGGTCGCAATGGCCCAGCCCACTCGACCAGAGAGCATCTCGGGCGGCTGCCTCTGTGGTGCCATCCGCTTTACCGTCAACTTTCCCAGCGACTCTGACTGGCCACCGAGAGGAGTAAGAATGTAATCCATGTATCTCGGACGGCGCTGACACAACTTCTCAGAACGGCATCTGCCAATGCACAATGTGCCGCAAGCACTCCGGCTCTCTGCTTCCCCAGAACTGCAGCTTCCCTACAGCGCACATTTCTCCTCCACTTAGCAGCAACGTGTCCTTCAAGACATACGACTCCTCTGCGAATAGCTTTCGCGGCTTTTGTGGCAAGTGTGGCAGCGTGCTCTCGTTCAACGACCGCGACGACCTAGAGCTGACGGAGATCAATCTCGGAGCCATCGACGAGGATGTGTTAGTGGGTGAGAAAGAGGAAGACAAGGCATGGGAGGACGAGTATGGAAGGCATGTGCCGAGGAAGAAGGGCTGGGGCTATGAGCTGGCGTATCCGCAGTACCATATCTGGACGGAGAACGAGATTCCTGGCGTGACGGACGGGTTCGAGGGGAACAAGTGGCTGCAGGGGAGGCACAAGACGAAGCCGTTTGTCGGGAAGGCCAGGGAGTTGAGGAAGGCGAGTGATACTGTCATTGGTGGGTGACGGGCTGGGTGCGGGTGCCGAAATGGTACAGGTGCAGCAGATTGTACCTCGTAGGGCGGCTGGTCGGCGTACAACGAGTGTTATCGGATCGTGAAAGTACGACCGGTGACTGAGGGGGAGAGATGACTGAAGATGGACCTCCTCGAGGACTTTTGACTTGCATGCGGGAGTGGAGACAGTCCAGGCGATTCGTGCCAGTGGAATGGCGTACTTGCTCTCCTCCAGGTGAATGCGTCCATCGGGTGATGACTGAGCCCATTGTGAATAGACTGTTGCACGGCATGCATGGAAAATTCGTCAGGTCGCAGAGCAGAATCTGGGACTCTCGCCTGCAGCTCCGGACGTAGGGGCCGGATCTGGCGCGGGCGGTGAGTGATTCCCGCCCCGTGTTCATCAAGTGTGCAAATTGCCATTTGCCATTGCCCATATGACATGCTGGCGGCCCAGACCGTGTGGGGGACGAGAACTCGCGGTGCATGAAGCTGCAGAGCTCGCGTGAGAAAATTCAGACGACAGCCACTTCCCCGCCTTCCCACCGCAGCCCGGACCGCCGCGAGGCCCCGGCCCTCCGCACCCCTGCTCAGCCGATCGCGGCCCTGGCGCTTTCATCATCATAACCCGCGAAAAGAATTTTGGCCGTGACTTGACTCACCACTAGGAGCTAGCACCCTTCAAATAGCCAGCCCACCCCTCACGCCACTTTCTCCTCCTCACTTCTACGCCCCACCGCAGCCATGTGCCCCCCAGTCGACGAAACGCCCGTCAATGGCACCAATGGCCACGCCAACGGCCGCTCCAACGGCGTCAACGGCGCCAATGGCAGCTCGCACGAAGGCTTCTCTGCCATCAAGAGCTCGCACAACCCACACCCCAACCACAAGTCGCCGTACCAGCCTGTAGGCGACTTCCTCTCCAACGTCAGCAACTTCAAGATCATCGAGTCGACTCTGCGCGAGGGCGAGCAGTTCGCAAAGTGAGTGCTCTTTGTCGACGGACTGTGCATTCGCTAACCGGTTCTAGCGCCTACTTTGACCTGGACGCCAAAATCAAGATATTCAAGGCCCTGGACGACTTTGGCGTCGACTGTGAGTTCGGCTGGTGTCGCGGGGCTGCATCGTGTGCATGTACTGACCGCCCTTTGCAGACGTCGAGTTGACCAGCCCCGCCGCTTCGGAGCAATCGCGCCGCGACTGCGAAGCCATCTGCAAGCTGCCGCGCCAGTGCAAGGTCCTCACCCATGTGCGATGCAACATGGAAGACGCCAAAATCGCCGTCGAGACCGGCGTGGATGGCCTCGACGTCGTCATCGGCACCTCGAGCTATCTGCGCGAACACAGCCACGGCAAGGACATGACCTACATCAAGAACACGGCCCTGGAGGTGATCCAGTTCGTCAAGAGCAAGGGCAAGGAAATAAGGTTCAGCTCCGAAGACTCCTTCCGGTCGGACCTGGTCGACTTGCTCTCCATCTACAGCGCCGTCGACAAGATTGGTGTCAACCGGGTCGGTATCGCGGACACGGTCGGCTGCGCAAGCCCCAGGCAAGTGTACGACCTCGTGCGGACACTGAGGGGCGTCGTATCATGCGATATCGAGACGCACTTCCACAACGACTCCGGATGCGCCATTGCGAACGCGTACTGCGCTTTGGAAGCAGGAGCGACCCACATTGTCAGTCTTCCCGGCTTGGGCTTCGACCGATAGCTAACAAAGGCAGGACACGTCGGTCCTCGGCATTGGCGAAAGGAACGGCATCACCCCTCTGGGAGGCTTGATGGCGCGCATGATTGTGGCCGACCGTGATTACGTGCTGAGCAAGTACAAGATCAAGAAGCTCAAGGAGATCGAGGAGCTGGTGGCCGACTACGTCGAGGTCAACATTCCCTTCAACAACTACATCACCGGGTTCTGCGCCTTTACCCACAAGGCCGGCAGTGAGTGGCCCACTTTTCTACTTCGTAACCTGTTTCTGACGGCCTCCAGTCCATGCCAAAGCCATTCTCAACAATCCATCTACCTACGAGATCATCTCACCCGCAGACTTCGGCATGTCACGATACGTGCACTTTGCCAGCAGGCTCACCGGCTGGAATGCCATCAAGAGCCGTGCCGATCAGCTAGACCTGCAGATGACAGACGCGCAGTACAAGCAGTGCACCGCCAAGGTCAAGGCCATGGCCGACGTCAAGAAGATCACGCTTGACGACACGGATGCGATCATCCGAACGTTCTACCACAACCTGCACAGCACGGAGGAGAAGCCACTTCTACCGAATCTCACGAGCGAAGAGCAAGAGAAATTCCGCCAAGTTGAGCAGGAACTCGCTGGCGAGAAGGAGAAGCGCCAGTTGGACGCTGAGGCAGATGCAGAGGCCCCGGTGCCCGCTGCTAAGAAGACTAAAACGGAGGTCGTGGCATAGATATGCATCACATCGGTTATGGCGTTACCTGCATTATCATTTACTCGGATTTGGGCTGGTCACTTTTGCATCTTCCGATCACGGAAAAGTTCTGACTGATACCTGAGCTTGCTGGAAGCGACACCCGCGTATATAGAACCAAATATGGCATGACGATGCGATTCAGAAGAGTCTGGTCACTCTGTGAAAGTGTGGACGTACTTGACTTGACGATGGCTCGGCTGGCCGATCATTCGTCTGAGCGCTTTCGAGCCGGCAGCCAGTGTTTTTGAAATGAGATTCCGCGACCTCTCAAGATCAGCTTAGCATAAGCATGAGCTGTGGGTCACGGACCACGTGATGCTGAACGCCACACCGAGCCAGGGCCTCGATCTGCACGGTTCCTATTTGGTAGCCTTTGTTTAAGGCAATTCCCCTCGCCCTCGACGCCCCGCCGCTTTTTTCTCCACCGCCTTTCCTCTCACACCTCGACCTCAATTGCAGCCATGAGCGCTACAGCCACGATAGAGCAGCCCCCGTCTTCCATCACCGCCGAAAATGTCCTGCGCCTGTTTCCAGAAGTGAACACGACCCTCATCGGCGGCACGCACACCTCCGCGGCTCGGGGCGACGACCTCGACGGCTACGATGAGGAGCAGATACGGCTGATGGACGAGGTCTGCATCGTGCTCGACGACAATGACACTCCCATCGGGAGCGCGAGCAAGAAAGTCTGTAAGTTTCCCCCGTTCGAGAGGGCATGAAGGACTGGATGCTCACCAACGCAGGCCACTTGATGGAAAACATCAACCAAGGCCTCCTCCACCGCGCCTTCTCCGTTTTCCTCTTCGACTCGCAGAACCGCCTCCTGCTGCAGCAGCGCGCGACCGAGAAGATCACGTTCCCAGACATGTGGACAAACACGTGCTGTTCGCATCCGTTGGGGATACCCGGGGAGACGGGCGTGGGGCTCGAGGCATCAGTGCAAGGGGTGCGACGCGCAGCGCAGCGCAAGCTGGACCATGAACTGGGCATCAAAGCGGCGCAGGTACCCTTGGACAAGTTTCAGTTTCTGACCAGGATACACTACATGTCGCCCAGTGACGGGAAATGGGGCGAGCACGAGAGTGAGTGGGGTGTTGCAAGGCAGGAAACAGGACTGACGCTGCACAGTCGACTATATCCTCTTCATCAAAGCCGACGTGGACCTCGGCGTCAACCCCAACGAGGTGCGCGACACCCGCTATGTCTCGCAGGAGGACCTCAAGGCCATGTTTGGGGACAAGTCTCTGAAGTTCACGCCGTGGTTCAAGCTCATCTGCGAGAGCATGCTGTTTGAATGGTGGAGCCACCTGGACTCTGGACTGGAGAAGTACATGAACGAAAAGGACATCCGGCGAATGCTATGAGCGGCAAACGCGTAAAGACGGCAGAGGGAAGCGCTGCTGCAAGCTAGCGCTGCATCGGACGTCGATGGAGGCCCGACCTGGGCGCGATTGGTTGTGATAAGGTCCGAGACGGACGGACGATGCAATGCACGCACAACCGGGTTTTCCCAGATAGACGCAGATACCACTTGGCGGTTGATTGATTCCACACAGCTACTGATCAAGTGACTGGCCCCGCGCCGTGTGCTAGTCATGGAATGCATTGAATGCCATGCCAAGGGCTGGTGAGGCATCGTGATGGGAGGTGCTGGTGCAGCTGCGATCGAACCCTGCCCCCCCCGGGGGGGGCAGGTCGAACAGACTGACAGTTCTTTGTGAGCCTCAAACGCAATCAATCATGCAATCAATTGCTAAACGTCTGGCTGTCGAAGGTCTCCACGTCACGTCAGCAGCCTCCATACCAAGGTCCGACCTCGAGCTGTGCGGCGAGGACCCTGCTCGAAGAGGCGATCCTAGCTGATTTGGGCAAGTACTACCGACCTAGCGAACCGCATCCGTTCACCCCACACTTTCTGGCCAACGCCGCCTCTGCCTGTGAGACTGACTTCGCCCTGGACACGAGCGCCGCCGTCTTCCGCCGTCCAGCTTGTCATCGTTTCTGCGCGTCTCTGTGCAGCCGCTGCGCGTTGGGGCTGTCCTTGAAGCCGTGAGGTGGCAGTGAATGCATTGCAGTCCGGAGCTGAACGCACCATTCACTGTCAACGCAATTGAACGAGATGGATCACGGCCAACTTTAGACCAGGACGCCGAGATGCTAGCACGGCCTCCACCTTTGCCATGGAGGCGTCGCGGCCCGAACCAGGGTAGGGCGGAGATATATCAAGGTGACCATGCCCCGAGTCTAGCTTCACGAAGCGCGTTGCAGCATCACTCTGCAGACATCATCTGCAGAACACTATCGTCAATACACTGCACTGCACCAACCACACCTCTATCTTCCCGCACCCCCACGGCCCTGTGCTCCACTGCAGCCGGCCTCGCTCAACAATCCTTCACCGTCCGCTCCACTGCACCGCACACGGGACTCGGCCAAGACAGCGTACACTTCCTATCACCGGTCTTGTGACAAGCCTCGCCTACAGAAAAAGCAAGGGCGGTGCCTCGGAGCAGCCATACATTTACTTCCACAACTCTCTCCCCGCACGAAGCTGCACTTCGATAACACGGCGAACCGCTGCCAACCCCAGGAAGCCGCTTGACCACACGCGCTCACCCACATCCCCCCGCTCGGGCTGCTTACCCACCTGCCTGCCTATTGATGTCGGTTGATATCCGTCAAGCCTTCACGTCGTTACGCTTCCCTTCTCGAGTCGAAACTGTCTCGAGATCGCAGCTCTCAAAAAACCACACGGGAGACAACAATCGCCCGGCCGAAACGTAGTCATCGACCACTGTCGAAAAGGTATACTATTAGCAGGCAATCGACGGCCACGACCCCTGCGCGACCCGGCTGCTGTCTTCTTCTGCCAGACTAATTGAATGCTAGCTGTGTGAATTGAACTCTAGGGCTTCACAAGCACCCGGTTCAAGTAGCATCTTTCGGCGCCTAGCCTCGTCTGACGACAACACCATCACGCTGGCGTATTACACGGCTGTCCCCATCCTCAAGAGAAGCGGCAGATCCCACCTCAATACTAGTAGTAGAGCCAGCGCGAAACCGCAATCATGGCGAAGACCCTGTCCCCCATCGCCGTCTCGTTGGTCGAGTCGAAATCATCCTTGAAAGCTAACGTCCAGGTCAATGACGTCCCCACCAGTTTCAGAATCCTGCAGCAGAAGCCCGCTGCGTCTGCCGCGGCCGTCCCTGCCCCCACTGACGGCGTGCGCCTTGTCACAGCTGCGGAGTACAAGGAGGCCGCCGCCTGCCTGGCCGAGGCTTTTGCTGAGGATGATGTCGCTCGCTACTTCATTGACGTGCCTGATCGTGAGCACTGGACGGAGCAGGAGAAGTGGGATCTCCACGTGGAGATTCTCGAGTATGTGACGTATGCTCATATTCTCAAGGGACTCGTGACCACGGTCGGCGACTTTGAGGCCGTTGCTCTTTGGTATGTCCCATGATTCTTCGAAGGGTGCTTGCTGACGTATTAGGATGCCCCCCGGGAAGAACATGGACGACTTCCTGACCATCCTGCGCTCTGGTATGTGGCGTCTCAATTACCGCCTCTCTGCCGAGGGCAAGCGGCGCTTCTTCAACGAGTTCCTGCCCCTTCTGCACGACACCAAGCACGCGACGCTGGGCGAGCGCGACGACGACAGCTGGTATCTCGTGTACATTGGCACCAAACCGAGCGGACGCGGCAAGGGGCACGCTCGCAGGCTAATCGAGCACGTGACGAAGCAGGCCGACGTGGAGGGCAAGGCCGTCTATCTCGAGTCGAGCAACGAGAAGAACCCGCCCATCTACCGTAAGTTTGGCTTCGAGACGACGCGCACCATCCACCTGCAGCGCGCGGAGAAGAACGTTGTGCTCGACATCATGGTCAGGGAGCCGGTCAGCGGCGAGAAGGGGAAGAAGTGATGGTCGAGTGGGGATAGAGAGGGACGGGAGACGTACCTGCTTCAACAGTAGTGGTACATGGACATACAGGAAGATGCAAACACGAACGGTGACTGAGTGGTTTCTTCAACAGAAACGGGTCTTTGTTCTCGCGTAGCTGTCGCTCCCTATGATATTGCGTCTACAGCATTCGCTACTTGATCACAAATGAAGTGTATACCGCCTGTTTTCACGTCTGACGGAGAGCGTCAACTAACCGAGTGGCTCGCAACAGCCTGTGAGCCCACTCCGTATCTACTGCTGCGAGTCAGCACCTGGCTGTTCCGTCGGACGTGCAAGACGGCGATAGATGACTTGGCACACAGGTGCTAGAATCTCGCTCGGGAGCAGGGGGGGTTCGCGGATCGACAACGGTTGCAAGGGCATTGCCGACTGCTTCGCTCGAACCGTCCTCCGTTACAAGGCGCACATGCCCTTGTCCCTTAAATGACGGCAGTGAGGCGGGAGATGAGTTGCGGCCCAGCGAGGAGCGCAACGGCGGCAAGTGGTCGCGATAAGAATATCTGGCATGGTGCGTCGAGGGTGGCTCAGCGCGCACAGGGCCAAAGACTGCCGTGAAATGTCGTGGTGCGGCCAACGCCTTGTCCTTGGCCGCGCATGAAACCAGATCCCAACACTCCCACTCTCCCCTTTTACAACAACCTGCCCACTCGCTCGATTTCGTCCCCATCTCGCCCGGCCTCCACCACCCGTCGACGGCAGGCGTGAACAATCCAACGGCGCGCCAGGCACTCGTCTAATCGATAGCCCCCGCTCACCCCGCAAGCACGCGTCAGGACCTGCTTCGCTGGGCCTCTGCAGCGGCTTTCAGCCTGCCAGCACATCGACGAGCAAATTTTGCAGACATTGCCAACCCGCACAGCCCGCACATCGCCGCAATGCCCCTTCAGCGCAGATATTCCGTGACGGGCCAGCAGCCGCCCGACGATGCCGCCGCCATGAAGCCGCACTCCCCCAAACTGCAGGCCCTCGACACCAGCGTGCAGACCGCCAGCTGCAACCTCTGCGAGGCCGGCGGCGACGGCGGCGACAGCGGCAGGCACTGCTCTGGCCCCGCCGGATCCGACCATCCCATGGAGAACGGGGCGGGCGACCGCGGCAGGAAAGCGGCCCATCACTCGACGGTGCGGACGTCGAGCAAGCGGTCGGCAACACAGCTGCCCTCGCCCAACACGCCCTCGTCCCATGAGCTGCCCACCAAGATCGCCCGTCTGGGCCTCGAGCTCGAGCTCGAGCTCGACCCCGACGGCATGGACCTCGACGACGACGACGACGACGACGACGAGGGCAACTTCTCGGACCCCTACCCCGACGCCAGCCACTGGAGCCTCTCGTCCTCGTACCGCGACAGCTCGTCCCCGCCCTCCTCGCCCTCCACCACGTCCTGCAGCCTGCCCGACGAGCCCATAATCGAGCCCCTCGAGCACGACGCCTCCAACGACATTGCCGTCGAAGACCTCGCCCTCTCGCCGCTCCCGGCCTTCGAAGACCACATCCCGTTGACCCTCCTCACCCTCCCGCCCGAAATCCGCCACCAGATCTACCGCAAC